>JAUELO010000435.1:0-21735 GCA_032357855.1 Amphibolips quercusostensackenii
GCTTGGCCCCTCTCAGATGGACTTGATTGAAAAATTTTCAAAGTGTTATTGAGACGGTCTGGCTTAGCCTCTCTCAGACGGGCTCGATTGCAAAATTTTCGAAGTTTCATCGAGACAGTCTAGCTTGGCACCTCTTAAAGAGACTTGCTTGAAAAATTTCTAAAGTGCCATCAAGACGGTCTGGCTATCAGACGGTATCGATGAAAAATATCTGAGTGCTTTCGTGACGGTCTAGTGCAGTCCTTAGCAGGCGGACATGATTTGAAAAACTGCAGAGTATTGTTAAGTGTGCAGGATTGTTTTCAGTATTCTGTCTAAGGTAAATTAAGTTCTTGTCAAATTTAGCAACCTCACCTACAAAAGACCACAAAAACAAATTGCATCTATATCTATATCTAACAAGATAGTCAATGTGTTTCGAGATGGACAATGATGAGTTGGGGAAACGATAGGCTCGATTTGCAACTAGATGAAGAATGGGACATTTAAAAGTATGGAAGAAATGCGATACTATCGTATGAAAAGATTACAATCATTTCGTACAGTGCAATGAATAATTAAAGTAACTTCAGGTTCAAAAGATTGTCTAATTTCATTAGCCACTTGCTCGCGCACATCCATCCTCCTTCTCCTGATTGTTGATGTAGACCAAGGTATATTATTGATGTTTTGGCCTAAAGAATGACCCATAGAACCTATTATATACGCAGCATTTTTGTTGCTTGTTTTTGTGTAATCTATCATTGCGCAGCATTCATTAGTCAGGACATCATTTGTTGGAATCTCGTGTAAAAAAATTTTGAGGCGCTGGTCGGGCGCCGGCAAGGCGCTAGCCAGACCCTCTTGTGTCTATGCAGACGCTGGACAGACGATCTGATAGCGCCGCTGGCCTTAAATGTAACGCCTTAACCGAGAGGTGGACTATATTAGACGGCGCTAACTAGCCGCTGATCAGCTCGTACAGACTAGACGAGCTAGTCAGCCGCTAGCTAGACATGTGATGCTTTAACTAAACTTTTTCTTAAAATTTCGACTGGATTTGGGGCTAAGGCGATTATAAGGCAGTTTTTTCTTGACGTTACTTACAATTTTAAAATTGGAAATTAAATCTCCAGAAATCATATCAACTATAATTCGGGTGAGAAGAATATTTAATAGATACTAAATCTCCAGGAACCATATTAAACATATTTCAGTTAAACTCATCTTTTTCATCGCACTCTTAATCCAGTTGCAAATCGAGCGCGTCGTTTCATCAACTTATCATTTTCTATCTCGAAACTTTTTTAAAATCTTGGTAGAAATAGATATAGACATGGTATAATCTGCCTCTCTAATCTTTTGTAGGTTGGGTTGCAAAATTCGATAAAAAAACAATTTACCTCAACCAGAAAGCAGAAAAAGATCTTGCACACAATTTAAAATACACTGAACTTTTTTCAATCATGTTCGTCTGCTGAACTCAGACCGTCTCGATGACACATCAACCATTTTTAATCAAGTTCGTCTAAGACGAGCCAAGCCAGTCCGTCTTAATGGAACTTTAAAAATTTTGCAACCGACTCCGTCTGAGAGGGGACCAGCCAGACCGTCTCGATGAAACTTTGCAAATTTTGCAATCGAGTACGTCTGAGAGCGGCCAAACCAGACCGTCTTAATGAAACTTTGCAAATTTCGCAGTCGAGTCTGTTTAAGAGAGGCCAAGCCAGACCTTTTTGATGTAACTATAAAATTTTTGCAAACGAGTTTGTTTGAAAGGGGCTTAGCCAGACCGTCTCGATGAAACTTGAAAAATGTTGTAATCAAGTCCGTCTGAGCAGGGCGAAGCCGAATTGTCTCGATGACGCTTTAAAAATTTTGCAACTGGTTTCGTCTGAAAGGGCCTAGCCAGACCGTCTCGTTGAAACTTTAAAAATTTTGCAATCAAGTCCGTCTGAGCGGGGCGAAGCCAGACCGTCTTAATAAAACTTTGCAAATTTTGCAATCGAGTCCGTTTAAAAGGGGCCAAGCCAGACCGCCTCAATCAAACTTCAAAAATTTTGCAATCAAGTCCGTCTGGGCGAGGCGAAACCAGACCGTTTAGATGACACTTTAAAAATTTTGCAATTCAGTTCGTCTGAGAAAGGGTTAAGCCAGAACGTCTTGAGAAAAATTTGCAAATTTTGCAACCGAGTCCGTCTGAAAGGAGCCAAGCCAGACCGTCTTGATGAAACTTTGAAAATTTTGCAATCAAGTCCGTCTGAGCGGGGCCATGCCAGACCGTCTTGATGAAACTTTGCAAATTCTGCAATTGAGTTCGTGCAAAAGGGGCCAAGCCAGACCGTCTCAATAAAACTTTTAAAATTTTGCAATTGAGTTCGTCTAAAAGAGCCTAGCCAGACCGTCTTGATAAAACTTTGCAAATTTTGCAACCGAGTCCGTCTGAAAGGGGCCAAGCCAGACCGTCTTCATGAGAATTTAAAAATTTTGCAATTGAGTTCGTCTGAGAGGGGCCAAGCCAGACCGTCTCGATGAAACTTTAAAAATTTTTGCAATTGAGTCCGTCTGAAAGGGCCTAGTGAGACGGTCTCGTTGAAAGTTAAAAAATTTTGCCATCAAGTCCGTCTAAGCCAGGCAAAGCCAGACCGTCTCGATAAAACTTTGCAAATTTTGCAATCAAGTCCGTTTGAAAATGGCCAAGCCAGACCGCCTCGATGAAACTTTGAAAATTTTGCAATCAAGTCCATCTGAGCAGGGCGAAGCTAGACCGTCTTGATGAAACTTTGAATATTTTGCAATTCAGTTTGTCTAAGAAAGGGCCAAGCCAGAACGTCTCGATGAAACTTTGCAAATTTTGCAATTGAGTCCGTCTGAGAGGGGCCAAGCCAGACCGTCTTGATAAAACTTTGCAAATTTTGCAACCGAGTCCGTCTGAGAGGGGCCAAGCCAGACCGTCTCTATGAGACTTTAGCAATTTTGCAATTGAGTTCGTCTGAAAGGGGCCAAGCCAGACCGTCTCGATAGACTTTTGAAAATGTTGCAATCGAGTCTGTCTGAAAAAGCCTAGCCAGACCGTCTCGTTGAAACATTGCATATTTTGCAATTAAGTCCGTCGAGTTTTCGTAAAAAATCGTACTGTGTATGCCTTTTACCAGCGCCAAGTATTTTTTTTAATCGACCATAGAGTAAAAGTTTTGTCCTTTTTATTAGCTACAATCTTTGTGAATAAGATATTTCTCTAAAACAAATATGTTTATTTAAAAAAATCAAAAACTACAAAAATCTTAATTTTCACGAGAATTTTATGCTTACGACCTCTTAATTTTTTTTTAACTTTTTCTTTTGGAAAAATCAGTTTAATGACAAAATATTCTAGTTTTTAAATAATGATGTTAATAATAATTTTTTTGCTTGAATAACAATAGTAATAAATATTTTATTTTTCAGTTCTGTGGATATTTATCGATGATTTGCTATGCTTTGGATGGTTACTTTAAATGTACTCGAGAAACAAGGTTTCATTTTGAAAATGAAGATCAGCGATACTTGCCAATTCAAAGCTATGAATTGAGTAGCGATAAAAAATTCATAAATATAAAAATGAATAACGACACACCTGCCCAATAAAAATAATTGGGATGTGAAAAAAAAAGAAATCACGCCTAGAGAAGTATTTAAAAGTGTAAAATTAGATTGCTTAAATAAAAAAAGTTGCTTTGATTTGTGGGAACACCCCGCAAAAGAAAACAAAACAATATAATTTAGTGTAAACACAAATATAAATTTTTCTAATTTTTTTTTTTAAGTCACGATACAAATTTTGAATACGAAACATTTTTAATTAATGCCAATTTCAATCCCAGAATAGCCTTAAATAGTAAAAAAAATAAAATAATATTTTTACGTTATATGAAAAAATTTTTTTTTTGTTTTTGGCCATTTGTATAACACAAGATGTTTAAATATTTTTTCAAAGACCGCTTCGTAATTTAATTAAAATTTTTTTTACTTTAAATCAAAAAATTAATAATTAAAAACGTAAAAATGTTTTTTTTTTTCACCCGCAAGGGTGTTATAGGAAAACTGTTGCTGTGTACGGTTGTTTTTTCTTAAAAATAATTGTTTTTTCATTTCTAAGGATGGTTTTTTAACATTTTCAGATTTTTGAAATTTACTATTTTTTTAGCGATTCTTTACGACTTTCAGAAGCATGTGCAAATTGTTTGTAGTACATCATGTGAGGTAATACGATTTTTTACGTCATATAAAAAATTACAAAAAAATTCATACTTATTTGTGCACCAAATAAAACCTTTGAGAAGAGTGTCCATAAAAATTAAATAAAAAGTTTTTTTTATTTGAGCCACCCTAGTATAGAAATATTTTATAATTGTTTGCAATATTTTTTTGAATATGTTTCTTAAGAGTTGCTGTCTTAATATTAAGTGTGTAGATGATTGTAATAAATTATTTTTATTATTATAAACTATTGTAATGTATGATAATGTTATATATTTTACCTAATTGAAAAAAAGAAATGTACAGTATTTTTAAATCACTGTTGATTTGTTATTTAAAAGTTGATAAAAACTTAAATTCGAGCTTAAATTATATTTTTGAATTTGTTGTTATTTCACAGGATTTAAAAAAATATAAGTAGTAAATCGATTGGCTTTAAACAATATGTAGGAGTTTCAAATGTTTGGGAAAATTGGAAAATATTTTATTAATTTTAAGTCAAACAACACACGATATGAAAAAAGTCACAAAAAGAAAAATGTGGCTTTTCAAAAACGCAGCAAGATTGTTGTTAATTACTTTTTTTATAGGACTCGCACTTTTTGTTTTATTCGTAAAAAACAACATAGAAAAAATTGTTTTGCCCAAACGACACAAGCTAAAAAAAAAACACATGCTGCGAAAAAAAAAATTAAACAAAAGTTGTCTTTCCAAATAAGGGCTTTAAATTTGTTGTAAATATTTTTTTTGAGGAACGCGTAGATTTAGTTTTAATCGTGAAGAATAAAATTAAAAATAAAAAAATCAAATTTTTGGACAAACGACACAAGCTACGAAAAAAAATTAAACAAAAGTTGTTCTCCTAAATAAAAGCTTTAAATTTGTTGCAAATATATATTTTTTTTAAACACGTAAATTTAGTTTTAATCGTGACGAATAAAATTGAAAATAAAAAAAATTAAATTTTTGGGCAAATGACACAAGCTACGAAAAAAAATTAAACAAAAGTTGTTCTTTCAAATAAAAGCTTCAAATTTGTTGCAAATATTTTTTTTAAGGAACGCGTAAATTTAGAAGTTATCGTGAAGCATAAAATTAAAAATAAAAAAATTGAATTTTTAGACAAACGACACAAGCTACTAAAAAAAAAATTAAACAAAAGTTGTTCTCCCAAATAAGAGCTTTAAATTGGTTGCAAATATTATTTTCGAGGAAAGCGTAGATTTAGTTTTGATCTTAAAAAATAAAATTAAAAATTAAAACATTAAATTTTTGGAAAAACCACACAAGCTACGGAAAAAAAATAAAACAAAAGTTGTTCTCCCAAATGAGAGCATCCAATTTGTTGCAAATATTTTCTTCAAGGAACCCATAGATTTTAGATTCAATCGTGAAGAATAAAATTGAAAATGAAAAAATTGAATTTTTAAACAAACGACACAAGCTACGAAAAAAAATTAAGCAAAAGTTGTTGTCCTAAATAAGAGCTTTACATTTTTGTAAATATTTTTTTAAGGAACGCGCAGCTTTAGTTTTGATCATGAAAAATAAAATAAAAAAATCAAATTTGTAGACAAACGACACAAGCTACGAAAAAAAATTAAACAAAAGTTGTTCTCCCAAATAAGAGTTTCAAATTTGTTGTAAATGTTTTTTTTTTAAACGCGTAGATTTAGTTTTAATCGTGAAGAATAAAATTGAAAATAAAAAAATTAAATTTTTGGACAAACGACACATGCTACAAAAAAAATAAATTAAACAAAAGTTTTTTTCCCAAATAAAAGCTTCAAATTTGTTGCAAATATTTTTTTTTCAAGAAACGCGTAGATTAAGTTTTAATCGCAAAGAATAAAAATTAAAAATAAAAAAATTTAATTCTTGGACAAACGACACAAGCTATGGAAAAAAATGATCAGAAAAAAGTTGTTCATCCAAAAAAGGGCAACAGATTCGTCATGGGTAATTTTTGAATAGGATGCGTAGTTTTTGTTTTAATCGTTGAAAATAATATTAAAAATAAAATAATAAAATTTGTTGAAACACAACACAAGGTACGAAAAAAAGGTTGATTGACAAAAGTTGTTCACACAAAAATGATCTTCAAATTTGTTTTTAATAATTTTCAGATAGGACCAGTAGATTCTTTGTTAATCGTAAGAAATTAGATTTAAAATACAAAAATTAAATTTTTGAAAAAACAGCACAAGAGAAAGAGAAAAATCAAAAGATAAAAGTGAGTCGACCAAAAAAGATTTACAAATTTGTTATAAACTCTTAATTAAGTATTATTCTCGAAATAAATCATTATTTTCTTGGATTAAGAACACAAGCTTTAATGGCATTTCATTTAACAACATTCTTCATACTTTTTTAAATAAATTATTACTGTTTATAACTATTTTGTTTTATATCCTTAAAAACTGTATCATTGTTTTTGTACTTAAAGAAAGTGTGGATTTTAATTCATAACAAATTCGTAGATCTTTCTTGGGTGAAGAAATTTTGCGTATTAATTTTCTTTGTTACCTTGTGTTGTTTTTCCAAAAATTTGATCTTTTTATTTGTACTGGTATTCTTTACGATTAAAAAAAAAACTACGTGTCTATAAGAAAATAATTGAGAATAAATTTATTGACCTTTTTTGGGTTAACAACATTTGTCCATTGATTTTGTTTTCGTAGCTCATGTCGTTTCGCCAAAAAATTAATTTTTCATTATTAATGTTATTTTTTATAAATAAAACAAAAACTACGCGTCCCGCTCAAAAATGATTATAAACAAATTCGTAGATCTTTTTTTTTAAGAACAACTTTTGTCTATTTATATTTTATTTGTAGCTTTTGTGATTCGTCTAAAAATTGAATGTTTTATCATTGATGTAACATTTTGTGCTTTTTTTAAGTAAAAAACTTTTGCCTTTGAATTTCTTTTTTGATTCGCGTTTCGTTTTTCAAAAAGTTTTATTTTTATTTTTTGCGATTAAAATAAAAAACAACGTGTCTCATCAAACAATAAAAAATAAAAAATTTGTATGTAGTTATTTTTTGAATAAACAGCTTTTGTCTATTCATTTTTTGCGTAGCTTGTGTCGTTTGTCTAAAAATTTATTTCTATTTTTAATTTTGTTTTTGTTTAAATAAAACAAAAACTTTGCGTTCTGTCAAAAAGTGGCCTTAACTAAATTTGTAGATCTTCTTCGTGTGCAAGTTTTTTGAAAATTAGAATTTTTTTTTGAATTTTCGATGTTGAAATTTCTTTACTTTTGCTATTATTAAATTTAATAAACTTTTTAATAAGAATATTTTTTTTAATGATTATATTATATTCATATTTTTTCGTATTTTGCATGGCATGACAGCAAAATGAAATTTTTAACTTTTCGTTTTTCAAAAGGCAACGTTTTCTTCTCTTGACATTTTTTATATCGTGCGTTGTTTGACTTAAAATTTTTATAAAATTTTTTTTAAATTTTGTGATTACTGTAACTCTGTTCTTTTTTATTTAATTGAAAAAAAATTATTAAAATGGAAATTTTTACACCAATTCAAAGTTTTATAAAGAGGAAAAGAATTCCAAGAATTTTAGCCAATTTTTTTAATATTGACGGATGAAAACAAAAATTGTTGACAAAATTCGAATCGTCTAGAGAAATATTTAGAAGTTTTGCAACAATTTTAAAAATAATTACACGTTGGAAAAAAATTTCAGGTAATTTTTTACAAAACGTAAAGTTGTGAATAATGCGAAATAAGATTTTGAAGCTTTTTTAAGATTACGAAGGATTCTGAAAAGTTTTGAGAAAATAAATAAAATATTGAAGAGCTAAAATATGCAAATTGATTTTAAAACATTTTACTATAATGTAAAACAAAATGTAGTTTTTATAAGATTTTGAGAAATTTAAAAAAAATAATTTTAAAAAAGAACCTTAAAACATTTCAAAGAGTTTTTGAAAATGCAAAGAGAGAAAAATCTCAAAAAATAAAATTTTTGACCAGAGAAGAAAATGTCGAAGGTTTTTTTGTAGAACATTTTGGAATTAATAACTTTGATTTATTAATTTTTTTCATATCTTATCCTTTTTTTGATAAAATTGTGAATTATCATTTTGCAAAATAAAAACAAAGATTTTATCTTACTATTTATAATTTATTTTTTTTAATTTAACAATTTTTAAATTGTTTAGATTTGGGAAATACATAATCAGGAAATTTTCTTTTCTTTAAATTTCACAATGTCGGAAACTTTTTTTGAGAATTTTCTTCAAACGGGAATTTTAAAACTCATTAATATCATAAATTGTCAGAAATTCAATAATTTGGAAATTTTTTAATTTTAAAATTTGAAATTTCAACCGATTTTTTAAATAATAAAATATACAAGAAGATTAAAAAAAATATTAAACAACATTTTTATCTTTGATCAAGATTCATTATTGTTATTATTATTATGACGCTTTTGTTAAGGATTAATATTTCTCAAAAAATAATACTGAATTGTTCAAATTCAAAGATTTTCTACTTTCGGAAATTTATCAGTGTCGGATGTCTTATAATTCTATTTTCGCAATTTTATAATCTCGGGAATATTTTTTTATATATTTTTTTTTATTTCGAATATTTTATTTTTTGCAAATTTCACAGTTTTAGGAATTTTGTTTTTCGGGCTTCTTGGATCCTTATGGGAAAATTCACGAATAATAAAATTCCTAATCAATTTATGATATTACCGAATTTAAAAATTTCCGAAAGAAAATTGCCGAATAATAAAATATTTATCACTGTAAGATTTCCGATTTAGGAAAAATAAATCAAGTTTTTCCAATAACATTATTCTTTCATTAAATATAGAGTAATAAAATATCCAATATTGTTATACAATGGCTAGTGAATAAATAATACTTTCTTTTTTTTTAATTTTTAATTGTACGAATTCGAGAATTTTTAAGTGTCGGAAATTTAATACTTCGTCCATTTTCTGTCATAAATTGTAATATTTGAGAATTTTCTAATTTGATAATAATTTAAGCTGTAGAAGTATTTTCATTTGGGAATTTGATTATTTATAAACTTTTTATTTTAATTAATTTTAATTTATTTAATTTTAAATTTAATTTATTATAAACTGTAGGGAAATTGTATTATTTCTGAATTTTTTAATTCGAGATTTTTATACTTCCCTAATTGTATGAATATGGGAATTTTACATTTCGGATATTTTTTTGTTTTCAGTAATTCTTCATTTTCATAAATTTTATTTTTCGGCATTTTTCATTTAACCCTCTCTCATTTTTAAAATTTTTTAAATTCCTCAATTTGAAGAATCAGAAAAATTCTTTCTGCAAAAATATTTTTTATTTATCAACAATACAATTATGGAATTTTGTGATTAGAAAGAAAATAATGTTTAATTTAAAAAAAAATAATATTTGAATTTTTAAATATTTTATTTTTAATAAATAATATTTAATTAAACAAAAAACTTTTTCAGTTGTTTAAATTTGAGAATTTTTCTCGAAAATTTTATTATTCAAGAATTTTCCAATTCGGTAATATTATAAACTGTTTCAGAATTTTCCTTTTTCTGGCAGTTTTATAATTTTAGGAATTTTCTATCACAAATATTTTCTTTTTTGGAAGTTTTATTTTTTAGGATTTTTCAGTAATACTCAAAAATGAAAAAAAATGTTAGATTTTAAAGCAATTTTGTTAATTTTGAAAGATTTCTCAAATATTTAGGAAAAATTCAAGCCAGTTTAAAAGATATTGAAGAATTTTAAAAGTTTCAAAGTAATTAAGAATATTTAAAAACTTAAAAAGATTTCCGAAAATTTGTAAAACATTTGTACAATTTTTCCAAACTCTTGAAAGTCCAAAATATTTTTAAACTGTCTCGAATGTTTTCTAAAACTTGGTTAAATCCTATAAAATAAATTTTTTTTCACAATAAATTTTCTTGATTTTTTGCACCATATATGTAAAATTACAAAAAAGTTTCTTCAGCTACTGACTAAAAAATATGTAATAAAATTAAAAATTAAAAATGAGGTTTCGTTCAAACGGAAAAACTACACGCGTGCATAGCGCGTGATTGGTGATGCTGGTTTCGTGAAATTTGAAGATTTTGTTAAAGAAAATGATTTAAAAATTCTTTAATTGAATTTTAAATTATAATTTATTTTAAGCACAAACCGAAGAGTTATGCACTCGTAGAGCGCGAGTAATAATGCTAGATGCTAGTTTTGTGAAAATGTAAAGAAATGTTCTCATGCAACTAATTAAACAATTCTGCAACTAATTTTTGAATTAAAAATTATTTTTATGCTTAAACCAAACTAATCAAACAATTAAGTAACCAATTTTTAAATTCAAAATTATTTTTTCGCCCAAACCAAACAATTACACGGGCGCGTAGCGCGCAATTGGCGATGATAGTTCTTCAAAATAAAAAAATAAAATTCTGTTGCAACTGACTGAAAAAATTTGTAATAAAATTTTGGATTGAAAATAAGGTTCCGCGAAATTCAGAAAACTGAACGCGTGCGCAGCGCGCAATAGGTGATGCTAGGCTCGTACAATTTAAAAAAAAATCTGCGAGCAAATTCAGAATAAAAAATTATTTTTTTGATAAAATCAAAAACATACACGCGCGCCTAGCGCGATTGAAGATTTTAGTTTGCGCAATAATTTATCCTACTTTTGTGGAAATTCAAAAAAAATTTTATTAAGCAAACAATGAAACAATTCTGCAACCAATTTTTAAATTGAAAATTATTTCTTTGCTCAAACAAAAGAACCAGACGCGCGCACAGCGCGTGATTGGTGATGATGTTTCCGTAAAAGGAAAACAAATTCTTCAGCAATTGTCTGAAAACATCTGTAATAAAATTGTAAATTAAAAATTAGGTTTCGCTTAATCGTTTGAATGGAAAAACTACACGCGCGCGTACAGCGCGGTTGGTGATGCTACTTTCTTAAGGTTTAAAAACTAAAGTTTCTTCAGCAGCCAATTGGATAATTGTGGTATCAAAGTTTTAGTTGAAAATTATTTTTCCACTAGAATCAAAAACATGCACTCGCGCGTGGCGCGCGATTGAAGGTTCTAGTTTGCGCAATCGATTATTTTTATTTTGTAAAAATTATAAGACATTTGTTTAAAAAACTAATAAAAAATTCTGTAATGAAATATTAGATTAAAACTTACTTTCCGCTCAAACCGAAGAAGTTTACGCGCGCGTAGCGCACGTGTGATGATGGTAATGCTTGTTTCCTACAAATTTAAGGAAATTTTCTTAAGTAACTGACTAAAATATTCTGTAATAAAATTTCAATATGAAAGTTGTTTCCTCTCAAGTAGGAAAACTAAACACGCACCTATAATGCAACAGGTGCTGTTAGTATCGTAAAAATTAAAAAAAAAATCTTTTAGAACTGATTAAAAGAATCTGCAATCAAATTTTAAATTAAAAATTATTTTTTTTGCTCAAACCGAAAACCCACACACGCGCGTGGCGCGCGATTGATGATTCTATTTTGCGCGATTGATCATCCTAGTATTGTAGAAATTTTAAAAAACTTTTTTTAAAAGAGTGATTAAAAAATTTTTGAATAAAATTATGATGAAAAGTTATGTTACCACTTAAATCGGAAAAGTTAACGAGTGCGCAGCGCGCAATGGATGATGCTAGTTTCATAAAAATTAGAAAGAAATTGTTTGAAACTGATCGAAAAATTCTGTAATTAAATTGTTAATTAAAAATTTTATTTTTGCTTGAAACGAAAATTATAGCGCGCGATTGATGATTCTAATTTGCGCGATGGATTGTGCTACTATCGTAACAATTTAAAGAAATTTTATTAAGAAACTTATTTAAAAAATTATGTAATAAAATTTTCAATAAGAAGTTATGCTTCTAATTAAATAAAAATCAGCAATGCTAGTTTAGTAAAAATTGAAAAAAAATCTTAAGAAATTGATTAAAAAATGCTGTGATCAAATTTTGAAATAAAAATTATTTTTTCGCTGAAATAAAGCGATTTAAAATTCTAGGTTAAAAATTCTGTAATGTACTTTCGAATTAAAATTCATTTTTCGCACAAACCGATTAACTATATGCGCGCGTGGCGCGCAAGTGATTCTGCTAGATGCTAATTTCGTAAGAATTGAAAAAAATTCTTTAGCACCTAATTATAAAATCCTGTAATCAAAGCTTGATTAAATATAATTTTTTCGCCTTAACCGAAAAACAAAATGCGCGCGTGGTGAGCGATATGTGATGCTACTTTTGTAAAAAGTTAGAGAAATTTTCTTTAGCAACTCATTAAAAAATATGTAATCAAATTTCAAATTACAATTTATTTTTCGTTTGGAAGAAGAACTATACGCGCGCTTAGCGCGCAAGTGATTCTGCTAGATTCTGATTTCATAAGAATTAAAAAAAATTTTCTTTAGCATCTGATTGAAAAATTTTGTGATCAAAGCTTGATTAAATTTATTTTTTTCACTTTAACCGAAAAACAAAATGCGCGCGCGCGGTGAGCGATTGATGATGCTGCTTTTGTAAAAATTTAAAGAAATTTTCTTCAGCAACTCATTAAAAAATAATGTAATAAAATTTCAAATTACAATTTATGCTTCGCTCAGAAGAAGAACTATACGCGCGCGTAGCGCGTTTTCAACGATGCTATTTTCGTGAAAATAAAAAAAAAAATTCTTTAGCAGATAATTAAAAAAGCCTGTTGTCAAATCTTAAATTGAAAATTATTTTTTTGCTCAAACCAAAAAACAAAATGCGCGCATGGTGAGCGAATAATGATGCTATTTTTGTAATAATTAAAAGAAATTTTCTCTCAAAACTGATTGGAATATTATACACTTAAATTTTGCATTAAAAGTCATTTTATCGCTTAAACCAAAAACATACACGCGCGCGTAGCGCGCGATTAATGATTCCAGTTTGCGCGATCGATTATTCTACTACCGTAAAAATTTAATTTTCTTAAGAAACTGATTAAGAAATTCTGTCATCAAATTTTGAATTAAAATTTATTTTTCGTCTAAAAGAAAGAACTATAAGCGCGCTTCTAATAATGCCATTTCCGTAGAAATTCAAAGAAATTTTCTTCATCAGTTGATTGAAAAAGCCTGTTATCTAATTTTAAATTGAAAATTATTTTTTTTGCTCAAAACAAAAAACAAAATGCGCGCGTGGTGAGCGATTAATGATGCTATTTTCGTAATAATTAAAATAAATTCTTTCTAAAAACTGATTGGAAAATTTTATAATTAAATTTAAAATTAAAACTCATTTTATCGCCTGAACCAAAAACATACACGCGCGCTTAATGATTCCAGTTGGCGTGATCGATTATTCTAATATCGTAAAAATTTAATTTTTTTATGAAACTGATTAAGAAATTCTGTAATCAAATTTTGAATTGAAATTTGTTTTCGCTCAAAATAAATAACTATAAGCGCGCTTCCAATGAAGCAATTTTCGTAAAAATTTTAAGAAATTTTCTTTATTAGCTGATTGGAAAATGCTTTTCTTGAGCTATAGCTCTGTAATCAAACTTGTTAGGAGTTCAGATATCAACGAGACAACTGCACGTAAAAAGTAATCTTCATTTGCATTATTCTCTTCAATACAATGTTAATGACCCATTAGAATAAGATTGTGATACTGCGCCTCTCATGGTTAAAATAGCCTATGTTAACAAATCTTTCCACAAGAACAGACGCATCCTAAGAAATAATTATTCAAATTTGTTTCGATTCTATTTGGATAAGGTGAGTTATTTTCGTTTTCAATTTTTATTTGCTTACATGTTAATTTATATCAGAGATAAAAAAAATCAGGCGCGGATCCCGAAAAGTTACCTGGAGGGGCGGCGCGCAGTGGCGCAAAAATGTACCCGTTGACAAATAAATTTTTAGCTTACACTATTTATTCGATTTTGAACACTATTTTAAAAATAGAAGCTTTCTAAATTTTTAAAAGATTTATGTGATCATTTTTTTTTTTTTTAATAATTTGTTATTGAACAACAAAGTATTTTTTTTTTCAATTTTCCCTAGTGTTATTTCTTTGAAGATATTCACATTAATTAAAGAAGATCTTAAAATAGTGTTAAAAATATATAGCAATAATTTCTAGTTGGTGAGAGCGTTAAAAAAATTGATACTTTGCAAATCGACAAAAATTATCAATTGTTAAAACAATTTTTTTAAACAAATTTACAGTCTGGCGACTTTTCAATGTATAGGCTCAATTTTTGTTTACGGAATCAATTAGGGATGTCTTTTCAATGACTCTTTGATATAATACTTTGCAAAGTGACAACATTTATTCATAATTTGACCAATTGTTATAAACAAATGCTGGTTCCAAAATGTAAAATTTGTAAAATTTGTAAATAATTTTTTATACAAATTTTATAAATTAATAAATTTATAAAATTTATAATAATATAAAATAATATAATTTATATATAATATTCTAATATATATATATAAATAATATTTTATGCATAATATTCAACAATTTTGATTATTTTTAGAAATTTTTAAACATTTAAAACATTTTAGGGAAAGTATATTTTCTTTAGGTGCACAATTGTCGTCAATTCGTCATATTTCGTATCTTGTGTCTTTTGTCCAAAAATGAAATTTTTTTATTTCTAATTTTTTTTTTACAATTTAAACAAAAACTACGCGTTTCATAGTAAGATTTTAATAAACAAATTTATAGACCTTTTCAGGTAAACAACTTTTGCTTATTAATTTTTTCTTTCACCTTGTTTCGTTTCCCCAAAAATTCATTTGTTTTATTTTGAATGTTATTTTTCACTATTAAATCAAAAATTACGTATCCTATAAAAAAAAATGGTTGTAAATTTGTAGCTCTTTTTAGGATAAACAACTTTTGCCAATTCCTTTTTTCGTAACTTACGTCGTTTCTCCAAAAATTTAATTTTTTTTAAAAATGTTTTTCACAAAAAAAACAAAAACTAAGCGTCCTATCGAAAAGTAATTTATAAAAAATTTGTAGATCATTTTTTGGGGCACAGTTTTTTTATTTTCACCCTGTTTCATTTCTTGCATTGTTCAATCGCAAAACGAATTTTTTCATTTTTTTATTTTTTTTGTGCCATCAAAATTTAAATTTTTGATTTTTCAAGAAAATCGAAAAAGTTGTTGCTATAATATTGTAGGGATTTTTAAAAGTAAGATTTTTCTTTTTTGGACTTTATTTCTGATAGTGCGTTGTTTAGCTTAAAATTTTTATTTACGTGGATATTTGACAAAATGAGGGGGGGAGGGTCTAATTTCACACAATTCTAATACCTTTTCCAAAGAGAATATAAAAATTATGTGTTATAGGTCAATTTTTATTATTAAAAAAGTATTTTTCCAATAAAAAACTGATTTTCAGTCAAACAGATAAAAGTTTTACCAGAAGGATAAATTTTCAACCGAAAAGGTAAATTTTTTATAAAAAAAGATTACTTTCTAATAACATTTTTGAAATTAAAAAACGAATATTTTCGATTTTAAAGAAATTTTTAACTTAATACTTAAATTTTGAACCAAAAAAAGAAGTTTTCAACCAACATTATTAATTTTATAACAAAAAAGTTTAATTTTCATCCAAACATAAAATAATTGAATTTCAGTAAAAAAAATTAATTTAACAAAAATTAACAAAATTGTTCAATTAAAAAAAAGGATTTTCAACTAAAATTATGAATCATCAACCAGAAAGATTAATTTCCAAAAATTAGTTTCACGTTTTACTAAGTAGTTCAAGTTTCAACTAAGAAAGATTAATTTTTAAATAAAATATGATAGTTGATATTTTGATTTGAAAAAAATTTAATTTTAATCTAAAAACAGTTAAATTCCACCAAAAAAGACAAATTTAAAAAAAAAATTGTTTAATCCTCAAGAAAAAAAACGCGTCCTACTAAAAAGTGATTGCTAACGAATTTACAGATTATTATTATTCATTTTTTCATTGTTAATTTCATTTTTTACGACTTAAACAAAAACTATGCACTCTATGAATAAATTATGATAAATAAAAAAATTTTTTTCTTGTTTAAGTGAAGGAATTTTGTTTTTCTGTCGTATCTTGTGTCGTTTGCCTAAAAATTCAATTTTTTTATTCATAATGCAGTTTTTTACGAATAAAAGAAAAACCATGAGTCCTATCAAAAAGTGATTTGTAAAAAATTTGTAGATCTTTTTTGGATACACCATTTCTGTAAATTTCGTGTTTTTTAATATCTTGTATAGTTTAACCGCAATATAGAATTTCTAAAATTTCATTTTTTTTATGCAGTCAAAATTTTAATTTTCTATTGAAAATTTTTTTTATGTTGTTTTGATAGTCTTGTAGGGCGCACAAAATGCAACGCCTTTCTTTCCCTGCCATTTTTTTATATCGTGCGTTGTTTGTCTTAGAATGTTCATTTTCTTTTGTTTTTTAAAATCTTTTAAATGCTACAACTTCATTAATTTTTTTACATTTTCATTAGAGAAGGTATCATATTTGTGTAAAATTTGATTCATTTCCCCCATCCCTTTGGTTAAATTTTCACGTTTTGAGACCCCCTAAAACCAAAAAAATTTATCTTAACAACTTTTTATCAATAAAAAAGTTATCAAGAGTTACAGTATTTTCAAAATTCAAGAAATAAAAATTAAAGTTTTAGGACAAATGACGCACGATATGAAAAAGAGTCAAAATATGAAAAACGTTTATTTTCAAATGCCCTACAAGGCTATCATAAAAAATTATTAATTTTCTTAAAAAAATCCAAAATTCAAATTTTTATCGCACAAAATATAATAAAATATCAAAAATTTTATTTTGCGGTCAAACCATGCAAGACACAAAAAAAACAAGACTAAAACTAGGCACCTAAAAAAGAGCTACAAACTTCTTGTAAATTACTTCTTGATAAGACGCGTAATTTTTCTTTTATTCGTAGAAATTAACATTAAAAATTTGAAAAATTAAATTTTTTAGAAAAACAACACAAGGCATCAGAAAAATAAGTAGACAGAAGTTGTTCACCCGAAAAACTAGAAATTTGTTAATATTCGTTTTTTGATAGGATACGCAGTTTTTGTTTTAATTTTAACAAATAACAGTAAAAATTGAAAATTTAATTTGTTAAAAAACGACGCAAGGTATGAATAATATTATTCATTAAAAGTTGTTAACCAAAAAAAGATCTGTAAATTTGTAATTAATAATTTTTTTTTGAAACGCGTAGTTTTTGTTTTGATCGTAAAAAGTAAAATAAAAAAATTAAATTTTTGGTCAAACGACACAAGCAGCTCAAAAACATGAATACACAGAACATTGTGGACCCAGAAAAGATTTACAAATTTTTCATTATTAATTATTCATTAGGGTGCGTAGTTTTTGTTTGAATTGTAAAAAATAACATTACATTTATATTTCAAATTGTGGTAAAGCGATACAAAGTATCAAACGAAAAAAAATTAATAAAAAAAGTTGTTCACCCAAAAAACTAGAAATTTGTTAATATTCGTTTTTGACAGGATACGTAGTTTTTGTTTCAATCGTGAAAAATAACATTAAAAATAAAAAAATTGAATTTTTTTTAAAAACGACACAAGGTATGAGAAAAAAATTTAATTTGTTTACCAAAAAAAAGATCTATAAATTTGTCATTAATTATTTTTTTGATGAAACGCGTAATTTCTGTTTTGATTGTAAAAAGAAAAATTAAAAAATAAAAAAATTAAATTTTTAACAAACGACACAAGCTATTAAAAAACATGAGTATACAAAAATTGTGCACCCAGAAAACATCTCAATTTTTTTTATTTCTTACTGTTTAGTAGGGTGTGTAGTCTTTGTTTCAATTGTAAAAAATAACATTACATTTATATTTTATATTGTGGTAAAGCGACACTTAGTAGCAACAAAAAATTAATATACAAAAGTTTTTCACACAAAAAACATCTACAAATTTTACAAGAATCTTTTGGTTAAAGATTACACCACTTGGTTAAAAATGCGTGTATTTTGTTGAAAATTCGTCTTTTTGCTAGTGCATTATTCTTCTTGGTAAAAAAATCATCATTTTAGTTAGGAATAAAATTTTTGTTTAAAAGTGTAACTGTTTTTAGGGAAATTCGTTTTTTTTTGGTCAGAATAACTCTTCTTAACTATGAATGTTGCCATATAATTTTTTATTTGGAAAAAAGACAATTTTATTCATAAATTTATATTTTCTAGTTGGAAGTTCATCTATTTTGTTATAAAATTCGTATTTTTTGGTAGAAAATTATTTATCTTCATTGAAAATTATTCCGTTTTCGATGAAAAAAAACAACTGTTTGAATAAAAATTAATTTGTTTTGTTTCAGCATTTTACTACTTTGTTAAAAATTAATCTTTTTTGATAAGAATCCGGCTACTTGGTTAACAAACATGTTTTTTGTTGAAAAATTTCCTTTTGCTAATAAACTAATTTCCTTGCAACGTAACCTTAAAGTAAACAATAAATTATTGTTACTTCATAGAAAAAAATGAAACTCAATTTTTATGTAATTTAATATTAATAAATCTAATCTCGTAATAATTAAATATTCAGTTTAGAACATAAAAAGCATTAAATAATGATCCACTCATTCTACAACATCAAAATTTTTTTTAAAATTACATAACTGGATAAAAATTTTAATTAATATATGTACTTAGTTTTAAAATTAAAATTTAATCTTAATATAATTTAATATCGTAAAAAAAACTTAATCAGCTAATAATTAATTTATTTGTTTACAACACAAAAGGCTGAAAGACTGAACTATAATTTTTATAAAATATTCACATAATTTTTACTTTACATTTTCAAAATTTTTTACTCATTTTACTTTTATTTTTGGAAATGGTATCTATAAGCAATTTTTTATACCAATTTTAGAAAAAATTGAAACAGATTTATATGCGATTTCGAAACCTAAATTTTGATCATTATTTCACAACATCAAAAACATTGACAAAAATCACATGATCAAAATAGAGTTATTTCATATATAAATAAACTTTCATTATGCCAATTATATCTAGAATTATATTTAGAATGTATATTTTATTAAATTTGAAATTTTTTAATAAAAATTTTCAAGAATAATAACCTTGTAAACTTATGCCATAAAATATAAGTTGTAACAAAATCAGCTGATAATTAATTTATCAGTTCGCAACATAAAAAGCATTAAGCTATTATTTTTATTTTAGAGTTAAAATAATTTGTACTTAATGTATAAATGTTTTAATTTTAATCGTCAATCATGTATATTTTATTTATTCATAAGCTTTTGAATAATTTAGAAAATTCAAGTTTTAATTGAATGAAGTAATAATTATATAATTATAATAAAAAATAGTAATAAAATAATGCCTAAAATCATTTTTATTTGAACATTTAAATAATTTTAAATTTATATATTTAAAAAATTTTTAATTGTATTTCTGAAAATTTAAATTATTAATAACATATGGTACATATAGTTTCAAAAATTTAATTCAGATACTCATTTAAGCACATCACAAACATTTAAAAAAATTGACTTCCATTGAAACATTTAAATAATTTTTGCATTATATTTTTTTCTTTGTTTGCAGTTGCATTTTGATATATATTCTATTTATTAACCTTAAAGTAAATAATAAATTTATGTACCTAATTGAAACAAATCAAAATGCAATCTTTATGTAATTTGAAATTGTTAAAAAAATTATTCAGCTGATAATTAATTAATCAGTTAACAAAATAAGAGTCATTTAACTATAATTTTTATTAGAGCATTCAAATAAACTCAATTAAATTTAAAAATATTCAATTTTATGAATTAATTTTAGAAATCACTTGATTTCCATTTTCTTCCTATTACTTCACATACAGAGCAAGTGAAAATTAAGTGACGTTAAAAATTCGAGACATAACATTTTCCTCAACATCATCCTTTTAGGCTCTTAATTTCTTATTCGCTAGTTGCAAAAAATGTAAGAAAACCTTATTTAATTTTTTAACTTTATTTAGAGCAGCAGTTGGAGAAGATGACGAGAAGGACAAACTCCGTTACTTCAACCTCATCGATAGTTGCAAGTTCAAATGCAGAGCCAATACCCATAGGATTTTTACCATCTTACTTACCAAGTTCAACTGTCGAAATTGGTTCATTATCCATCCAAAAAAATCCTCCACCTTATCCAACAAATACCGAGGTACCAGAAAGCTTATTTCCTTCTCGATATTCTCCTAACGTTCCATCAGGAAGTACTAATTATCCTTTAGACACAACATTACTTGATAAAAGCTCACATGCCCAATCTTTAGAAAATTCATTTGATAAGCAAAATCACCATTCACATTCTCCTAATTTTTCTCCAAATACGTTGAACAGTGAATCAAAGCAATCTTCGACAGTCAATTGCAATAATAAAATAGGACAGGACAATTTTGAAAAAGAAGAGATAATTGCACTCTCAGAGATAAAATGTAAGACATTGTGCGTTTTGGAAAAGAAGAAATTTTTTAAAGCACAAACTAAAGTCACGGATATAGTTGATGACGCTAATTGTAGTCTAGCAGATGAAGAAGAAGATTGTGAGAAGAAAGTAAAAAAAAGCAGTGAAATCAGGTCTGAACATTTAAAAAAGCAGAAAGAAAAAAAGAGGAAAGACAATGAAACAACAGATACGAATAAATTGGGTGAACGTCCAAGGCATCAATGCCTAAAACATTCAATAACGACCTTATTACTAAAGATTCCTCAACTGGTTACTACTTTTTTTATTTATTTTTTATTTCAAATTCATCGCTTATTAAGATGCCTCACAAATATTTAATTATAATTTTCAGGTACTGGATGTCATTATATGTATCAAAGGAGGAATGACTGGTATAACGACTTTTCTTGGGGCAATATTCTTCACACTATCTTTGACGGCAGGCCTTTTCACAACATATTACCTTATATTATATTGCATATGCAGCCGATCTAAACGAACACGTATAACTGTAAGTACTTTTCCTAATACGTTCGCAAAAATAAATTAAATATCTTTATTTTTTTTACTTGGAATACGAATCCCCACTCACCAAGATTAATCTAACACACAGACTGCAATAATCTTAAACTCATTCACAAGAAATCGAGAAGAGTCAGATTAATTACATAAATTGAGAAAAGGACGTCTAATGTGACGAGAATTGTCTGAAAATTCAAATACGATGCCGTAATTTAATTATTTAAAAGTCACTTTGTCGACCAGAGTTGGGAGTGAAAGGCATTCCAAAAGAAAGCCTTTCAGATTAGAAGAAAGGCTTTTAAGAAAGGCCTTAAGAAAGGCTAAAAAGTGATATACAAGGAAAAAAGACTCAAAAATGATCGACCAGGAATCTTATTATAAAATTTGCTTTTATGAACGAGAGTGAGGAGTGAGCTCCTTTCTCCCTTTAAAGCACC
>JAUELO010000446.1:0-12022 GCA_032357855.1 Amphibolips quercusostensackenii
CCTAAATTGACACAGCGAGCTAAAACAAATTTATTAAAATCATTTTAGAAATGCTGCAAAAATTCTCATGGTTTGAAAAATTTTTTGTGATTTCATTTTAATTATTTCTCATTGATGTACATGTAATAGATGGTATAGTCTCCGTAAACATAATTGTGAACTCATCGTTACTTGTGATTGTAGATCTAATATTCTGACAAAAAAGTCTAATCAGTAAAAATTAACTTTAATAGAATTTCGTGGACTTGTTTACGATTATTTTTAATAAAAAAAGCAAAATTTATTTTCTCGTGACCTAATTGATTTTAATTAAGATTTTTTTAAATAGTATTTTCCCATTTAACGCTTACCACGAAAGGGATTCGCGCAATAGTATAATAATAACAGTAATAATCAATATAAATCATTGGTTCTAATCTTTGTAAAAAATTAAATTGTTACTTAAGGAATACTATGAGATTTTATTAAATTCTAGGTTGCAATAAATTTCGCATTTGCTGTAATAAGCCTGAAATAATAACCAAAATAATTTTCATAAAACAAAATAGCGCTTGAATTTTTTAAATTTTTTATTATTTCTTTAGATTCAGTATAGAGTGCAACCTTACATTTGATTCAAGTACGTTTTTAATCGCGGAAAGCCAGGTGTAAAAACCGACAAGGGCAAATCTTATCAGAAAAATGAAGTCATTAGGTTTGCTTGACATTTAAACATGAGCTTGTATTATTAACCTGAAGAAAGAGCTATAGTTTCAATCACATAATTTGCTTAATTAATTAATTGAATCAAATTTTTGAGAATATCTTATTCTTAAAAAAATATCTTTCTCACAGACTTTGCCAGGCTAAATGGATGATTTTTTTTAACTAACGCCCAAAAGGGACAATCAAAGAAGCAAGCATAATTAAGTTATAAATTAATAGTTTACATAGTTTATTATTGTTTGAAGCACTTTTCCCTTAGATCTTTATTACCATTTATTATTACCCTCCCTCCTCTTTCCTAAACATGAAATTGTCATCGATACTAATAAATATATACAAAGAATATAAAAATTTAGCAATAGAATGATTGATTGCTATAAAATGTAGTGTGAAATAAAAACAGTTATAAATTGTTTAAATAATTATTTGTAGTAACTTCAATAATTATTAAATCAATATAATTAAAAAGATTTTTTAAATCTGCTGAGTGTAAATCGCCGGCTTGGCTGACATGACGTTTCAAAAAAAGTCAAATCTAAAAATTGAAATGAAAATTAGCAGCAGTTTTTCGTACTTTAAATTTCAGTTACACGTGTATCATGAACGTCCTTGGATTTTCTAGAGTGTTCTAACAATGTAGGGAATATTGAAAAATACCTTCATCGTTTAAGACGACGCAATGTTCCCCACCCATCACTCTCAAGTCGCATTAATAATAAAACCTTCGTTGGACTACTTCCTATACTTTAGAATATGTAAAGTATGGCTTTAGAGTGGGGTTTTAGCATATATATACAACAGCAAGTGCCTAAATTATTTTATTAGTTATTGTCTTTTTTTTCTAAATTTATCAGTAAACAGGCTCCTCTGTTTTTTGATAATGAGTGCTGCCACCCGTCTTATCCTCCTGATGGCTTCAGGAGTTATATTTTACTCTGTTGGTGAGTAGAATATACAATATAATTCAATAATTAACCCTTTTCGGATTTTTAATTTCTTAAACTAAAATCACAATCTAGAAAACCGAATAAACCAAAAACCAAAAATCTTTCAAAACAATTTAATATCATTGAAGTATGTCCAAGACCTTAAAATCAAATCAATTTAATTCTATAAAGCTCTAAAAAAGAAAAAAAGTTTATATAACTAGGAATTTTTAAAACTTTTTAAAATTTGTAAAATCTTTTGAGAGTTTCAAAATTTAGTAATATCCTTTGAATATTGGCAAATTTCTCAAAATACCCTCAATTTCCTAAAATTTTAGAACATTTTATTTATTCTTTAAAGTCTTCTAGAAATCTTACAAAATCTTCGGAAATCCTGCAAAGTTCTTTGAAATCTACACTTCCGCTTATCGCTCCATGTTTCTCATCATTTCTCGTCACTTCCCTTTCACTTTCTCATTTACCCTACTTTTCCATCACTTCTCCTATTTTCTTTCCTCTTATCTTTCTTCACTTCTTTTACTTGCCCTTTAAATTTTTTGCCTCACTTTCCGTCTCTGAGTTACACTTTTATTTCCGTAAGTCACTTCCTGTCTTTCTGCTCGCTGGCCCCACTCCATTCAGTTCCCCTTCACCCCCTTATTTATCCTACTTTCCCTTTACTTCACCTACTATTTCTTCCCTTATCTTCCCTCACTTCTTTTACTTACTCTCTCCATTTTCCATCACTTACCCTCTCTCAATCACAGTTCTATTTCAGTATCACCTCCCCTCTTTCTCCTCGCTAGCCTATTTCACCTACATTCATTTCCGCTCACTTGACCTAACCCCTCTCATTTACCCTCCCATTCTCTCCTTCAGCTCCACTTTATTCCCCTCACTCCCCTTACAAACCTTCCCCTTATTCCTCGTATTACCGCTTCTTCTTCTCCCCTCATTTCCCTTATTGTATCTTCTTCACTTCCGTTTCCTTATTATCCCTTACATAGTTTCCGCACACCTCCTCTACTTACTACCTATTTTTTCTTATTACTTCTCACTTCCCATTTACACCCATAATTCAATGCTATTTTTCCTCACCTCACCTGCTACATCGCCCCTTATTTTCTCTCCTTTTTCCTCACATTTTTTACTTTCCCTTTCCATATTTTCACTCACTTCCACACTCTATTCCTCAACCCCGATTACCCCTCAGTTTCCTTACTCACCCTTCTTTTTACCCTCGCTTCCCCTTTTTCACTTACTGTAATTTATCATCACTTCCCTCACGTCACCTATTCTTATTTTCTCTTAATTTTCATATTTACTTAACCAATATGAAAAAATGATGTTTTATTAAACTTGATACATTTCTCTTGTGCTTTGACAGAATCATCGGACATACCACAATCAGCAAGAGCGCCTAAGGACAAAGATATTTTTCGAAAACTCCGTCGGCATAAGCTTACTTCATCTGGTCAGTATTTTTATTTAAATCTCCAACGCAATTACCAAACTTGCGACTACCAAATTATGCAATTACGATAAGATGCGATTTTTTCTATTTTTGAGAAAAGCAACTTTTAAAAAATTCAAAAGTATTACATGGACCACATTGCGAGAGTTTTTCTACTGCCGGCTAGATGAGGCTGTCACGTTTCGAGTTTGTAACCGCATAGTCCCGGTTCAAATCCCGCTACTGGCATTTTTAATTTTTTTTCAAATAAGATTTTCTTTCGCACTTATATATTAGGCTTATCTAATTTAATCAAAAATTTTCATTTTCAACCATAACAGTAAATTGAAAAAAAAAATTGCTGATGATTTCAGCTGCAAATATTAAGCGCGGATTTTTCTGTTACAATGTCGAAGTGCTACTATTTCTATAAAAATTTTCACAAACAAATAGTTCGTTTTTCAATCCTATTTAAAGATATTAATTTTTTGTTGCATGATACCGAAAAAAAAAATTTTACAAATTCAACAATAATTACACGAAATCAACATGAAATATTTTTTTTGTTAACTACATGTGCACAAAAAAAAATTAGTTACTTTCGCTCTACATTTTTTTTTACCAGTAAAATCTTCTTGAAATCTTAAAAATTTTTCGCGAAACATTTGAAATATTTTTTGATTATCTGATAATATTGGTAAAATTATTAAAATCTTTTAGATAATTGGAAAATCATTGTCAAGCTTCTGAAATTTTTAAAAATATTTTCAAAATATTTGTAATATTTTTGAAATATTTGGTAAGATTTTTGATGTTTTTAAAATATTTTAGAAATTACTGAAATCACAGAAATAGAATGATTAAATTTGCTGTTTAAAAAATTAATTTTTAAAAAATTTCTATAAAATAGTTGACTTTTTAACCAGAGAGATGAAATTTTAAATAATCAAGTGAATATTCAACAAAAAAGTTTAAATTTGAAGCCAGTATAAGAATTTTAAATCAAAGAAATAGCTTTGCAAATAAGAAAATGAAGTTTTGGAAAAAATTTAATTCAAACCAAGTAATTTAATTTTCAATCAACGAAAATTATTTTATACCAAAGAAGACAAGCTCACAACAAGATAAATAAATTTTCAATAAAATTGTTGAATTTATGACCAAAAATAAGATGATTGAATATGCAGATAAAAAAATTATTAAAAAATAAATAACGAATTTTGAATAAAGTAGTTAAATTTTCAACCAAAGAAATAGATCATTAAATAAAAAAATAAATTTTTAACATGCAAAATTAATTTTCAACTAACTTATTAAATTTTTAATTCAAAAGATTAATTTTCTACCAAAACTGATGAATTTAGTATAAAATTCATGCATTTTCCAACAAATTTTAAATTTTCAGCCAGAAAGAAGAATCTTCATATAAAAAATTAATTTTTCAACCAAGTAGTAACTGGATTTTCAGATATGAAAATTGATTTTTTCCAACAAAGATAAATTCACAATAATATATGTAAATTTTCAAGCAAAGAAATTATTAAAAATTCAAATTAGCAAAGAAAGCAAACAATTTTTAACAAAATAGTTAAATTTTTAGCAAGAGAGATGGCTCACCAAATAAAAAAATGAATTTTCAACAAAGAAGTTCAATTTTTAATCAAAAAGGTTAATTTTGTACAAAAGAAAAAAACTTACGATAAAATTCATCAACTTTCAACGAAATTGTTACATTAAAATTAAAATCAATCAATTTGCACCTAAAAGCGATCAACTTTGAACAAAAAACAAAATAATGGAGTTTTCAGTTTAAAAATTAACTAAAATAAAAATCTAAAAAAGTAGTTAAATTTTTAACCAGGGAGAATAATTTTCCAACAAAAAAGATAAATTTTCAATAATAAATATATATTTCTATCAAAATTTTTAACTAAATAGTAACTGAATTTTCAACTAAGAAGATTAATTTTTTGCCAGAAAAGCTAAATTTACAATAAAATACATACATTTTCAACCAAATTGTTGAATTTTCAACTAAAAATGTGAGAATAAAATTTGCAGTGAAAAAATTAAAAAAAAAAAATTTTTAACCAAATATTTGAATTTTCAGCAAGAGAGATGGCTCTTCAAATAATAAAATGTATTTTTAGTTAAAAAATTAATTAAAAGAAAATTAAAACAAGAAATTGAATTTTCAACCAGAAAGATGGATCTTTAAATAATAAAATTAATGTTTAACAAAAAAGTTAGTTTTTTATCCAAGTAGTAACTGACTTTTCAACCAAAAAGATAAATTCTCTACCAAAAGGGATAAATTCACAATAAAATATATAAATTTTAAAACAAATTGTTAAATATTTCACCAAAAATAGAATGATGAAAATTTTATTTGAAAAAATTATTTAAAGAGCAAACAATTTTTAACAAAGTAGTTGAATTTTCAGCAAAAGGGATAGCTCATCAAATAAAAAAATTAATTTTTAACAAAGAAGTTAAATTTTCAACAAAGAAGATTAATTTTTAGTTGCAAAAGTATACTTGAAACAAGAAGAAACTAATTTTTTAAAAACAAAAATTAATTTCTTATTCATAGGGATTAATTTTTCATGAGAGTATTTAATCTTTTAAAAACTTGATTTTCAACAAAAGAGTAAAACATTGCACAAACTAGTTAAATTCTTAACGAAAAAATGATTTTTCAACCAAAAACATTAACTTACAATAAAAGTACGACTTTTTGAACCTATGAAAAAGAAAAATTGGAAGTTTAATGCAAAATTAAACAAAAATTTATCTACTTGAGTAACAATGATAGTTCTATTTTGATCTATTTTGATTTTTGAAAACTTGATTATTAAGATTTTTTCAGAATTTGATTTAAAGATAAAAATATTCTTTTGATGTAAATATAAAAAAGATTCCAAAAGGTCTAATATTTTCAAAGTATAGAGAAAAAATATTTTATTAAAGTTGAAGATAAATTATTCTTTTATTTTTGTTATGAAAAAAATTCAGTTGAGTTTTGTATTATTAAAAAAAAATAATGATAATAATAAAGATAAAGAAAAATATTTAATGGAAGTTCCTATGAGATTTATTTAAATACAAAAATTGAACTTAAAAGAATTTCGTGAGATCTACTTTAATATGAAAAGAAATTTATAAAATTACAAAAATTTCATGAAATTTATTTATTTTTGCATTCCAAGTCGAAAAATAACTCACAACAATTTTTATGAGACTTTTTTAATAATTTTTTAATTCAAAAAAGAATTCAGAAATATTTTCTGAAATTTCGTTTTTTTATTTCAATTCAAAAAAGAACTTTAACAATTTTCAGAACTTTAATTTTTTTATTTTAATTCGAGAAAGAACTTGACAATTCTCTGCAATCTGATTTTTTTATTTTAATTTTTAAAAAAACTGAATTTTATATTTTTTAGTTTGATTTAGAGAACTATTAAAAAAAGATTGCTAAATTTTATATATTTTAATTTGAATTCAAAAACCACTTAGAAAGATTTGCTAAATTGTATATTTTTTTTATAATATGGAGAATATAAAAAAAAATTTCTAAAATTTATTTTTTAATTTTATTGTTTAAATTAATATTCGATTATCTGACAACTTTGTATTGCTTCAGTTTCCAAGGTCGATGCACCAAAATTTATAACGCGGTATGTTACATTTCGGATGAGATCTACTTACCTTCTTATAAAATATTGAAATCTAAAACTTACGCACATATAAAATTATAATTTATTATTAACAATCATACAAGTGTGAATTGTGCAAATTTATTTCAAATTATTTGATTTAACTGGTTCAGAAAGTTTTGCGCAGCATGGAACTGCAGAATTTTCGAGAAACTTCGTCTTGGTATCCACCCTTGAAAAAAACGGAAAAGACTTTAGTGAAGAAGTTTTTAAATAAATTTAGAGAAGGACATAAGGGATAGCAATAGAGGAATTTTTTACAAACTTACCGTGATCTAAATTTATTATTATTTGGAAGGTTCTACTGCTCATTTTCTTACTGGCTGCGGTCAGTTCTCTTTCCTTGAGAATCCTCTGTAGAAGCTCAGGTATGATGGGTGAGCGAGACGCCTTGTAGAGTTGCCTTCTCTTTTCTTGCTCAACAATTATATTGTTGGACAAAAGGTTGGTGCTGAATGTTAGAGGAGGTTTTTCTTTAGAAGGGGTCACTGGCTTTAGCATTTTTTGGTTTTGGAGGATTCTAAACACTTTTTATCAATTGTTTAAACTTAACACACTTATTTCTAAATTGTTTAATTTGTTTGACTGTTTTGTCTAAGTCGACACTGATTTCAAAAATTGTTTAGGTTGTTTGACTTTTTTGTCTTAGTCCACTTATTTAATATTTAAGCACTGATTCGAAAACGTTTCGGGGAGTTTTGAGCAGAAATTTTATAGTAGCATTAAACTTGTCGTAACCTTAAAGAACATTTTTGAATACAGGCGGAAATCCGAGCAGGGGTGAAAAATAGTTCTTACATTGACCATTTTTTGACAATAATTTATGACATTTCTGACCTAGATCCTGGGTTAGTGCATAGTTTTGAGGCCAAATATGCTTTCGTCCTAATAACCCCGTCCTTTAAAATTTTACCATGCACTTCCACAAGTTTCTTTTTATCAGCAAGCAACGCATGTCGTTTTGCTATAGGGTCAAAGTCTGTAAAAAAATTCTCTTGTATGCGTCTTATCGCTAGTTGCTTCTGAATCCACAATCCAAGCATCTTGTTCACCCTTGAACCTTTTTCCTCCGAAACAGGTTTTTTCGCTAATTTCTTTGGAGGCTCTATTTTCCTTGAGTGCCTTAGCTGAAAAACATGCATGCTCTTAAGTTTTAGTTTTGCTTCCTGATGCAACTTTATTTTCTTTTCCTTGTTTAGCTTTCCAGCTCTAGTACTTCAAGCAGTTCTTTTTGGGGTAAACATTCTGTTAACAAAAAAGCAAGCTTTTCCTTTGTTTGAGTCGTTACCTTAGAAAATGCCTTCAGTACCGATTCGTTGCTTGCGTCTGCTTTTGTGGTCAATTTCCTCCTACTGTACTTCGTTTTTGGCGATCAAAACAATTTGTGTTATTACCAGAATATAAATCAAAGCTCATACCTCTTCTATTCAATGATCCAGAGAGTGCCACTAACAAAGCTAAAGTTGTGTGGTCTTCGACAAGGTCAATATGAATCACTTTGGTCGCAAGAGGTACAGAAATAGCCGCAAAAATTATGATTTTTGTTTGATTGCGATGTCGCTTCTCCTTCATATAGAAAGGACCGCAATAGTCGATTCAAGAAGCAAGAAAAGCGCGAGCAAGAAAAAGGCGATTATTTGGAAGATTTACCATCAGGCGCTATGGTGTAGCAGGTTTAGCACGCGCACAGATAATGCATTTGTGAATTACGTTTTTTACTATGCTTCGTCTGTTCAAAATCCAAAAATCTCTGTGGGGGGCATTAAGCGTAGCTTGTTTGCCTCAATGCATCATTTTTATATGTTCTTTACGGATGATGATCCTTGTCAAAGAATGATTTTGTGGCAGTAAAGCTAAATGCTTTTGCGAGTAAGGAAAGCCATCTTTGTTTAATCTACCGCCTACACGCAGCATCCCTTCTAAATCAATAAAAGGAGTCAAGGGTGCTAGCTTACCATCTTAGGTTTGCTCCGATTTTAATATTTTTAATTTTTGAACAAACGCCTCGAGTTGAACAATTTTGATCAGCTTCATTTTTTTATTTTTCAATTCCTGAATTGAAAGTTCACTCAGTCATTTTTCATCAGATTTCGCGTTGTGAGTGACTCGTGAACAAAATGCTGCTAATCGCTTCAATTCATGAAAAGAAAAAAATTTATCAACACATTTTAACTTTTCGATTTTTGCTGGAGTGTTTTTTGTTTCGATTTTTGTAACGTGTGATACAATTGCACGCTTTTCTGTCATTTCCGCGATTTTCAATTTAGATCGAGGGCAGAGGTTTGCGTTTTTACTTAACCATGAAGGACCGCTTTATCATAGATCTACATTGACATTTTCGCTGGGCAGAAGGCCACAAGACACGAGGTCAGCACGATTGCTCTCTAAGCATACATGTCGCCACACACATGAACTTGAGGTTTTTTGGGTTTCTGCAACGCGGTTACCAACAAAGATTTTTAATAAATAAGATGGGGTGTTTATATCATGTCAGACTATTGTTGAGTCTGACAGAAAAATTGTTTTTTTAAATGATAAATAACGCAACGCTTGAGGCTTTAAATAAATTTGCCAGTAATAAAGCTGCAAAAAGCTCTAATCTTGGCAGGGTTGTCAATTTCAAGGATGTAACTCTCGATTTTGAGCATACTAATCGCAATTTGCTTATTCTGTCTGTCGTTTTAGATCGAATGTAGATGCAAGCACTGTAAGCTAGCTTGCTCGTATCGCTGAATCCTTGTAGTTGTAAACTCACGTGATTATCAAGAATTTTTCGATTTACTTGTTTTTTGTCAAGTGAGGATAGTTAAGTCTGATAATCGCGCCACGCCGTGTATATCTCGAGCGGGACCGCCGCATCCAAATCTATTCCGACTTGCCACAATTTTTGAATCTGAATTTTTGCATGCACGATAACTGGACCCAAGAGATTAAGTAGGTTAAAAAATTGCGCGATTTTTGACAGAATATTTTATTTCGTTACCCTTTTATCGTTTCCAATTAAATTAAAAGGGTGCGCTAAAGTATCCTGCTTTTAGTCTCATTGAACCAAGTGTTTTCGTTGCGTGATTCAAATTTAGACATAAAAACGATTCTTTAGACCGTTCTGATAAAGACTTGGAAATAATTTAGATTCATTGTTTGCGAGTTGATAAAAAGACCGAGACGCTAAAAGCGAAGCGGCAGAAGTTCCGTAAGTTACGGTATTTAATTTAATCATTTTCATGGGTTGCTGGAAATTGTTTTAACACAAAATCGTTTGATACTTTTAATGGTCGTAAACTACACGAAGTTGCCTTATCAGACTTGACTCTTTGATCACTGCATGATAAGGTAGAAAGTAGCCCTCAAGGGTAGAGGCGTTTTTGACCTTAGTTACGTGAAGACTTTCTTCGTATGTCTTTAGATTTTCGATATATTTTGCTTCTATTTTCGGTTATATATTCGCATATGATTCGCCGAAATCGACTACGTTTTTCTTGAATGGAAGTCTAACAATATATCTTCCGCTTCCTGGATCTTGAAATATATTCTTCGTATAATAAATTTCACACGCGTTTTCCCAGTTCAATAAAATCTTTTCGCTAGGGCAATGTTCGATTTTCCAAAATTTGTCTACTTGACTTGTCAGAGACATTGTCAATAGATGACAAGAGTTTCATTTAGGAAATTGTGGTAAAGTGATTTCACCCGCTATTATTTGGCCAAAAACTGTGTTTTGTAACACAACATTTTGTCAGAAAATTTTTCTTTATCCGACGACCAGAAGTTGCAGAAAATATTCAGCACCGATAATCGCGTCGATAAGACCTGGTTTGTTGAAATTGGGAGCAGCCAATCTCAGATTAAAAGAAATATATAATTGCGTTTTGTTGATTAGTTTTGAAGGCAAATGTTAATTGATTTCGTCTACTATTAGAAAGTCGAGATCTAGAGAGAAGTTAATTGTACGTGATTTCACGGTGTCACTTGTCAAATATACTATTCTTAATGACATTGGATTTACAACATCGAGATAAATTTATGAAGCGTTCGCTTATTATCAATTATATGAACGATCGCGGACGTCGTAGGATTTTTGGATGATACGATATTTTTTAAAGATATGACATTCACATGAGTCGAGTTCACGCGTTTTTCGATTTCGATATGCAATAAGGAAATATGTTTTTTGTTGCACGATTTGCAATTACTCGATCTGCAGTCCTTCACGCTGTGATTTGACTTTAGGCAATAAAAACACAGATTTGCCCTCCTTACAATGTTTATACGCTCAGAGTCTGTCGCATTCACGAGAAGCTTACAATATTGTGTGAAAATAAGAACCATTACGTTAATGACAGAACGGTTTTACTTGCGTCGTATACGAGGATAGATCTCCTTGAGTTTCTTTCTTTCATTCGAAACGCGATTGTAGATCTAATTTTAAGACGAGTAGGTAAACTGGAAAGGATTTAAAAAAAGGTTCGTTCAGAGCCTCTAGTGCACGATAGTGCTTCGTCACATTATCAGGAATATCGCCTGGTGCGGTCGCCGATGTATTTTGACAGGGATATAGCTCAAAAAGGGCTCGTATTCGATTGTTAATTACCGCCGCGGGATCTTCATAATATTTTTTCCATAATTTTAAGCTACCATGTAATTCGCGGGAGAAGTCTTTAATGATTCGATTTTTTCTGCTGCCTTTCCCAAAGTGCACGATTGCAGATATATTCGTTTTTCAGAATTAGTGAGTTCTCGATTGCTATGTACAGTTGACTAAAAAGTGATACTGACACCAAAACATTTTTCGTATTAGCCTTTGAATTTAGGTAAATTGACTTTTGGAATTCGATAATTTGCTTCGACGATTTTATTTTCTGGATGATCTATAAGAGATATATCATGTACAGTAGCATTAGATATTCCAGTATTATGAGAGTTCGTGTCCTGAGTTGAAGGATCGGAATTTAAACTACCTGCATCGTCTGAAAGAACTAAAAGCTGGAAATTTATGGATTGTGTAACTGACGCATTAAAAATATTATCATCCGCAAAAATTGCCTCAACCTTCTTAATCGCGTAACAAACTTTATCCTCAAAGTCAGGTCTTTTATTATTTTTCGCATCTAAATCTGTTTCCGTAACGATTAGATTTGTGATTTAATCGTATTAAAAAGATCTTTAATTTATTCTGCTTATGCGAACTTTTCTCGTTATTCCCCTACAATTACACATTACCA
>JAUELO010000457.1:0-12020 GCA_032357855.1 Amphibolips quercusostensackenii
CCAAGCCAAGAACAAATTGTTATATCAACATTCAATGGTGACGTCTTTGCAATATTAGAGAATTATAATCTTCTTGCCGGAATATATAATAGTCGCGTTAGAAAACGGGTAAAAATAAACATGGAAAGCGGAAGGGTTGACGCACTAAACACAGAAGAAATCAGAGAAACTCCAGTAGGTGACCGCCGCTTAATCCAGAACTATTTTATAGTAGAGTTTGTGAACTGCGTGTAAACGGCAACAATCGACACAATTAATAATATTTTAAAATAAAAAGCAAATGTAAAATATAATTGTTTCTGTAATCCAAAGTCGTATAAAAATGTTACAAGTTACCCTGGGATGATAAGAGTAATACAAATTCAATGTGTTTTTTTTGTGTTTATTATTTGGCGCCTTCGTAAATGCTAGCTTTCAAGTCTAAACTGATTTTGATTTTTTTTTTAAATAATAAGCATTGAATATACAATAGGATGTATATTATTATCCAATTTTTTTATGTTATTAATTGTATAAATAAGTAATCTGGAAAATGAGATACATTTGCAAAGCATAAATAATTATTTTCAAATTGAAGATAATTGTTTTAAACAAGTTACATTGACAAGCACTAGGATGAGGAGCTTCACGTGAGAAAAAAGTTTTTATTTGGCTATTTGAAATAGAGATGTCAGTACTTCTATTCACTTCATAATTTATGGATGTTCATAAACGGGTTTTCAGGAAAATAATGTTTGTTTATATTCCCACGGAAATAAAATGTACCTCACCACAGACTTTCTTTACCCGCCGGTAAACAAGAGCTTATCAATCGCAAAAAAGTTTGCGTAAAGTGCCAATCACACACATTTGTTGTGTAAAAAAAATTTAACCCTCCTCTTTGTTAACAAAATAAATTATAAACAAATTTTAAAATTGGTTACTTTCATTCAGAAAAAAATTATGTCTCATGTATCATATCCTGTACATCTATATAATAATTTTCAGTTGAGGTATACTGTGTTTTTTATTTATTTTTTAAATATTTTTACTAACAAATTATTAATTGAACATTATATTTATACTTTTTATACAGAAATAATCTGTTTTTACGTCTGATGCAAACGTCAGATTAATTTTAGAGTAAATTTAACAGTACATTGTTTTAAATTTAAAAAAATACTATTGCTAATAAGAAGCTGTTTTTCGTACAAACACTAAATGTGACATTTTTTTTGAATTTGTCCATATCTTCTGTTATTATCAAGAACAAGAATTTAATTCTCATAATTTTCTTTGAATATAAGTTGAGGAAAATAACGTAAAAAAATGAGAGAATGCCTTTTTACTGGTCTTACATGTATGAACTCTAGTGAAGCACGATCAAAATTCCTTTTAAGGTTTTGTAGCTTTTTGTGGGATTTTGCTGTTTACATCAACGGTATAAATGTCAGCTATTTCTACAGCTAAAAGCAATCTTCTTACAGATATCGATTGTTTTTGGTCTGCTAGATTCTGCTCAGTTATTCCTGTGGCTAGCTCTGGGTGCCTAAGCGAAAAGATTCGATGGTGTTCTCACCTCACACTTTATCCACTATTTTGTGCCAAAAGATAGAGGCGCATAACATCTTTGTTTATATAGTATGTCTATTCTAATCGTCCTCTTGTTCGCTAAACCTCTATTTCTGCCTCTGGTTGGATAAGGCCATTTGAATCTGGAAAATATGGTGAGACTTGATCAGCATCATGTTGAGCAAGAGTATTAGCTACCGCTACTTCATCGTGTGATGCAGCTTCCTTTAACTGATGTTCATTGTTAACGTTTTTCTACGCCTAATCAACCTGAAATATAATCTCCGTTGCTCAATTTTCTGAAAAAAGAAGATTAATATTTAGGTTCTTCATCTTACCGATAAGTTTTCTAACTGAAACTTCCTTATGTTAGGATAATCCGCAGCCAACTTTGTACTAAAGTTATATCCCTTTTTACTTTTGGTTTTATACTTTGCACTTTTATAATATAGTTGAGGTCGAAAAGCGGCTATGCAATAAAAAATACAGATTTCCGATTAAAATTTTCAAGGTAGCGCTCTCCCGTCTGCATGTGTGTGGTGTGGGGTGACTTTTTTCGGAGTCGCTTATATCCCTGAAAAATCAATAGTTTTAATCACGTACATTTTTTTTATCGCATGCGTATTTCTTGAGCTATTCCGATGTCCTAAGATAAAAAAACACCCTGTATATGATTTAGATAAAAGTTTCACAAAATTTAACTTGATTTTAGTTTTATGGTACAATCACGTAAAATTTGCGCAATTGACCTCTAATGTTTGGAAATCTGCATTGGTGTAATTAAAAAAACCTTCAAATATTTGAAATTCAATGAATTAAGCCATTTTCCTTTCGATGTAGGCGTGAATCACTTGGTGAAGAAGCGAGTAATTTGGGGGGGAGGGGTATACATTTGATAGATTAATCAAGAATTCCCGTACAAGACGTTCTTTTCACAAAACTGCTCCGACCTAGGTTGCTGATCAATCTCATTAGCAAATACCCCAAGTAAAGACTATCACAAATTCATCATGTAAAGCTTTCCACATTGACCCATTCGTATTCAAGGTCTTTTGTTTCAGGCGTCATTCACTCTACTGGCACTTTTCTTCATGCATTTTTCAAAAACCATTTGTCGCCAAACTTTTCTGTTTTGGCACACCTCTCTCGCTTCCTTCACGTCTATGCATTTCCTCATGCAAGCTATGACTTCCTATGGCTTCTTAAGTCTCTTAAAGTCCGAGTCTTATTCACAAATTCTAACCATCATTCCCGCGGTTTGCATCTAGGCACATTGCCATTTACTTTACCGTGATACACTTGTTTCATCAATCGCTTATCCTACTATCTAGCTCTTTATCTATTTTTGCGTCATTTTTGATTAAGCTACCAAGAAAAATATACTTAGCAACTTATTCTATTTTCTTAATGATCAGGACAATGTTGCATATTGTTTGATTACATTACCTTTAAACACTATAATCCTGTGGCGTCTAGCTCACTTTTATGCGCTTTTTTCTTTTCTTTGACAGCAGGTTTGATTTTACTATTCCATTACGCAACACCACACATTTTTCCTACAACCGCAGTACCACACACTTCAGTCGCAGTCCTAACAAGAACTTCCTGGATCATAGTCAATGCACCTTCTATATATTTATTGATTATTAGCGCCTTTTATGTTGTCAGAACTATGCGGTCGTTTATTCTATTCTGAAAATCTATTTGCAAACTAATTAATTAATTATTTAATTATTATGAAAATCTATAGTTTTTATATCTATATAGGTCATTTTCGGTGCAGTAGAAAGGTAGAGCATAGGCTGGCCTAAGAATTTTGATCAAATTCCTACTTTATCAGATAAAGGTAATACAGATTCCTCCTACAGCAACCTAAAATATTTTCCTATTTTATTTAATTGAGGTAATCTAGATTTGTACTGTATTGTATAAAGTTAACATAGATTTCTTTTGCAAGCCTTAATTTTAAAAGTGTACAATTAAGAACTTAGGACAATAATACGATCGGTTATTTAATAGGTAAATGAAATTAAAATGTTTGACTTTTATTCTGTCCTTAGGAAACAGATTAATCACCTGCACCTGGTTTTGGTTAGTAGATTTCAAATATTCCACAGCTTTTAATTGGTTAGCAATAAATCGACCACGTTCAATTTGTCACGGGCTTTTACCACTGATTCGCTTAATTTTATAATAATTATTTGACGCAAAAAAAAAAAATTTCTGTCTGAATTCATGACTATATATTTCCAACATCTTCTCACCAATGATATCATAATAATATTATAAAAAAGCACGCAATTTGAAATATCCTTATCATGACATTTATTATACGCTTATCAATTACGTTATTCCACATATTTTTACCTAAGTAAACATTTCCATAAAAAATACGAGATTCGATAGGAACTTTGCCACTGTAAATTATTTTTATATTCTGTGTTCTCTGTAAAAAGTAAAAAATTAAAGGCTATGTGTAATTCTTCAAAGTTGAATAATGAGACAAAACTATACAGAATATAATTTGAAGCGAGTTCTCCAAAAATATTAGCTATACACTTTCGACTCGTCTTCTGTGACTTCAAACAAGTATTGTTTAAACAATTTTAATACTCATGGAATTAATGGATTCCTATCTCTAATCCAAAACTACGGGACGAGAATAAAAAGTCCATACTGGCGTTGCATGAAAATGTAACCTTCTCTTTCTTTTTGCAGAGTTAATTTCGCAGTTTGAATGTTTACCTAACGGTAAAATCGTTTTCTGCTTTTTTAGGTAGGGATTGTATATTCTGTATACTTTTTAATGCAAAATTTCTTACCGGGCAGTAGTAAAAAACTAAATATTTTGTAAAAATCAGGCTAAAAGACGCTATTATTGAAAATTAATTGAATTAAAACTGCAAACCCACAGAATTCAATTATTCTAGAAACGATCTAAACAAAATAATTTCAAATAGGTCATATCCAGATTTAAATGATTAAGGTAAGTACTTCAGGGATAAAGAGGAAGTGAAGACAAGGGTCAGCGCTTGGGTGAAGAAGAAGAGCCAGCAATGCTACGCGAATGGTTTCAAAAAAAAAGTCCCTACGCTGCTAAAACTGCTTGGATCCGGCTGGTGATTATATTGAAACATGATTATAACTCTAACATATAAGAATAATTTTTTCCATGCATTTTTGATTTTTTCAAAGACCTTTAAAACTACTGTTAGACTGACTGTTTGTTCTTAGAGGAGATTTATAAAATACAAATATCTCACAAGTGCAAGCGCAAGGCATATTAAACTCGTGAGATAACGACTACAGGTATAAAATAATGCGGAGCAAAATAATTATCGTTTATACTCTTAATCAAATCATTCATTAATACATGAAACAGTTTTTCCTCAGTTAGAAAAAAATGAGGATCCTTCTTGCTTTGATCCTATCATTCGTGGTAATCCTAAATTATATTGGTGAATATAATAATATACAAAACTTCTGCGGCCCAACGTTCTGTCGGTTGCAACAGCTGCAGAATACACAAGAATTTGCACCTCTAGCGCAGTTACTATTGCGTTCAAATATGAAGATAAAACACTGCTGTTTAGGTGTTCTTTTAGTGCACGCAGATCTTTTGTGATGTACATCTTGGGCAAAAAATTTCTTTTGCGGTGATTCTGCATGTCTAGAGGAACTTTGTCAATGAAAAGCTGCTATTCCACTTCTATTTTCATGGCAGATATTTGAACATCCAAAAATAAGCTGTTTATAGATATTTAGCTTCTTTGTTCTGCTAGGTTCTGCTCATTTATTCTTGTGGCTAGCTCTGGGTGCTCAATTATAAAGAGTTGATGGTGATCAAGACAAGTTTTGATACTTTCGTAAGGAGTCAACTGCCCTCCAGTAAGGTCCGATTGGATGGATTGGAATAAATGGAAATCCAAAGGAGCAATGTCTAGGGAATACGGCGAGTGGGGCAAGATTTCCCAATGTACTCCTTTCAAATATTTCTTGACCGGTTTAGTAATGTGTGGCCTAGCGTTGTCATGCAGCAAAATACAGTCATTGTGTCTATATCGCTAGTGACTTTTTTCAGATGATTTGAGGAGTTTGAAATAAATAATACCCTTCTGATCCCACCAGATGCACAACATAACTTTTCAAGCGTGAATATTTCGTTTTGGCGTCGATGGACCTGGTTCACGAGGCATGATCCAATATTTTGGTTACTTAGGGTAATCGCAGTAGATCCGTTTTTCATCGCCAGTGAGAATGCGATGCAGAAAATTCCTTCTTTTCTCTTGTTATGCTATACCTCGCACCTCAACAAACATTCAACTTATTGGACAAATCTTCCAGGGTTCGACTTGAATCTTCATCCAATAATTCTTGTAATTGTGCATCACATTAATTATTCTAGTAGATGGATTACACTGACGATTTTTGACGATTTAGCCAAGGTGATTTCTTATGCATAACACTCAATCTCATTCCTCACAAACCATGACCTTATCAGCATTTAATACTATTTCTCCTTCAATCCATACTATAGTATAACTCCTTTGTCTATACGCAATCTTTTAAATACAGATGAATCTGAATTTCTTGAGCACCTCCCTGGCGATGACTGGAAAAGCATTACGACTGAAAATGATATCGGTTAGCTTATATTCAGAAAAGGGTTTGTTTTTTGCAAATACTTGGTTTAGACATGAATTGATCCACATGTATACTTTGAGAAGAGGTGAAATGCAGAGTATGATTGACGTTCTTAAATGCATTCTAGCCATAAAATGATTAATAAAAATGTTATAGATCCTTTTTAGCTAGCAAATTTTAGTCTGCTTATTGGTTTTTGTATTTTAAATAGTTTGATCACAAACAAAAAAAGAACTTGCAAATTCAAATACTCATGACTGCACCGAAAGTACATACTTGCGTTTTATATTTAAGAAATCCATGAATTTGATGCTTGAACTATTCATGCCAAAACGGTATGAATTTCGAGCTTCTATATGAACCTTTACAGGTGACATGCAGAATTTGACGCATAACAGGTCTCATAAAATTCTTCACTATTATAGTAAGGTGGCAATCAATCGAGATAGAAGTGAATGAGTGTTGTTACTCTCAGAGCATAAGTTAAGACTTCGAACGCATGGTATTATAAGTATTTTATATTGCGCTCTCTCTACACTAAAAAAGTATAAATGTATGCTGTCACTGTTTAAATTACCCTAAACTAACGTAGCGTGAGACAAGATCATACATGAAGAAGCAAGTATGTTTTCTCAATGTGAGCATAAATTTTTGTTTTATCAAATCGGATGAATAAGTCTCATATAATTTGAACTATTTAAAACTTTGGAATCATCAAAGATACCATAAAAGTACATAAATCCGTAAAAATCCTATACAATTGCATATTATTTATTCCCTAAAATTCCTTTAAATCTTTAAAAACCTGTGATATCTTTAAAAAGTTTTAAATTCCTATGACGTTTCTTTAATCTCTTGGAATATTGTTAAATACCCGCAAATCTTTTTAATGCATTAAAAGTTCAAGAAACTTTTAGGTTCTTGGAGTACCTATAAAATCGCGTAAGTTCACTGCTGGCCTTAAAAAATTGACTTGCTTACACTTCCAGTTTTCTAAAGAATTTTCTTAAAAAATAACCTTGAAGATTAGCATCCATCCACATTTTATCTCTAACGCCTCGCCTCTCACGCATATCTTTACTTTCTTGTTTTGACTCGCATTGCCAAACTCTGCCTCCGCGTCTGATACCTAATACTTGTCTATAATTAACAATATTTACGGTTTACTTACATTAATTTCCTCTCCTATTTACAATCTTTGCTTCTTTATTCCTCTTCCTTCTTTCTTCTCTTCTTTTCCAACTTTCGTGCATCAATACCTACATGCGTATTCCACTCCTTTTCACCTCCATGCACACCTAAACAGTGCTTCACTTTTGCATCTCCCTTCCCGCACAGTTCACACATCCTCTTTTTCCTAGAAAACCAGAACCTGTTAAAACCCTTGATGCACCCACATCTCATCCTCGCTATAAGCTCCTGACTTCCTCTCTCTTTTTACTCATATAAATATTGTGCACTCTCTTTAGCATAATTCACCTATTGTTCCGTTCAACCTGACCTCTCCTATTATCTTCTTCCCTTCTGCCTTATCTCTCTTCATGCTGTTTTTCTTAACCATCTAATATACCTTCCGTCCATCCCCGTACATCATTCTTGCTTTATTTATTTGCAGTCTATTCATTCTTAAATACCTTTTTCTTTCAACCTATATCTTCACACCCCCTTATTTGCTCTTCTTCTCCCACCAACCCTACCTAACCAGCTAACTTTTCCTCTCTTCAAAAAATTTGTCCTCATATTTACACATTTAAGTTTCCTAAAGTCGTTCTCCTTGTTTTCTTTCTGACAATATAATTAGGCGCGTTCCTTGCCAACCCCAGTGTCCGCTTTACATACCTCTCTTGTGACCTATTTACCTCCTCTCTTTCCTTCTACGCCAACACTTCTACTCCACACAACAGCACACTCATCACTAGTGAGTCAAACAAAAATTGTCTGCGAATAACGTCTTTCCCAACTTCCACACCTGCATCATCTCAAAATTTGCCTCCATCACTTTCTCTTTTATGGGACTATTCAATTTCCCATTTATCTGCAATAAACACTGCCTTTCTCTGTCATTTTAACACTGCTCCTACAACCTTTTCTTATCTAGGTATCTTTTCAACCAGTTCATCATCTCTTTTAAGGCCTCTTTGCTTCTTATCAGCAACACTATGTCATCTGCATACGCAAAAGACCAAATTCTAACCCCTTCTTCCCCAACTTTTCCTACCACTCCGGCCTCCATCTTACTTCTCATATCCACGATTAATATCTCAAAAAGCGTTGGGCTAAGCGGACACCCTTGCCTTGAGCCTCTATCTTTCCAGAATCCCTCCTAAATCCCCTCCCCTCCTCTTGCCTTATCTTTTGTCTCTTCATATATCTCCCTGACCATCTCCATCAGTCTACTTCGCTTTTTTCTATCAGCTTCCTATCTTAGCTAATTCTCTATCCACCACATGCTGCAGAACGTAAATATTGTAAAAAGTACTTCTGCCCGCCCTGTAGGCTGCCTTAGTCTCCTGCAACATAACTTTCTTCTTAAAATTCTTCCACAGTCTTTCCGCTACCACCATTGCGTAAAACTTATACACCGTATTCATTAGCGGAATCCTTCTATAATTTGTCCGCCAATCCTTATCTCCTTCATTATGCAGAAGCACTAATAACCCCTTTCTCCACACATTTGGGAATCCCACCCTTCTTCATACCTTCTTCACTACCTCCTTTAGCCTCTCCCTAATCTTTTGTTAACTAAACAGCCACGCTTCGTTCTTGACACCATTCAGCCCTGCTGCTTTTAACCTTCTTAACTTCCTTATCTGTGTATCTATCTCCTTTTCATACACTTCCTCTATGTTTGCCTCACTTGTTCTTCTACTCCCACTTTTTCGCTTCCTTGAATCTAAGCCCTGAAATCATTCTTCTAAAAAACTCCTTTAACTACTCACTCGATATCTTCTCGCTTATCCCCACTTTACGCTACCTAAACTTATTTATTTTCTCCTACACATCCACCCCTGCCTTAACACTTCCTAACTCCTCCTTCAGATCTTTCTTCTTTTCCTACTCTTTCTTCTTACACATCAATGTAAACCCTTTCCGCATTCCTACGTACTTTTCCCTTTTCGCAGTTCGCGCTTTCCACTTCTTGTAGTGCTTCTTCACCATGCTTTTTAGCTGTTTACATTCCCTATCCAACCACAGCCTTAACATTCTTTCTTCTTTTCTCTAAATACCTTCTTTTGCACACACCCTAACACTTTCTTTTTCACATCCTCCCATATCTTTTCCCTCGACTCCTATTTTAAGCATACTTTTTCTCACTGCTCCTGATATTTTTCTATCGCCTCCCTTGTCCAGCTCACCCTCTCCCCCGTCAACACTTCTTTTTGACCTTGCCTTCCGCTCCTCTCCTCCCCTTATCTACAACCCTAATATCTGATGGTCTGATTCTATCCTCACTTCCACTGCCGATTTCCCCGCCTCCTCCTACCCTTGCATATTCATGACTACATAGTCTCTTACCGATACCCCTAGCTCACGTACATATGTGTATTCTCCCTCTACAACCCCTGTTACCATACTATTTGCCACCACCCAGCCTCTATCCTCTATCTTGTTCCTCTCGAATCTCCCCCTCCTTATTTATTATATTATCCTACGATTTTCTTTCAAAGCTCTTTCCTTGCCTGTGAAGGCCTTCTTTCTCCCTATCCTCGCATTACCCCCCTCCCCAGTACCAACATACCCTACTACCTTTCGCCTATTACGTCTTCCACCCTTTCTCTAATTCTTTTTATCCTATCCTTATTGTACAATGTCACAAACTAACACGTTACGCCACCTATCTTCACTACCCTCATTTTTTTGCCCGCCCCCTTTTCCTCTCCATAAAATCCTTCCTTAAATCCACCTCTAGCCCCCGTTATGATTTCTTCACTAGCCCTTGCATTCTTTTTCACTCTAAACGCCTCCTGGAGATGCCGCCTATACCTGTCGGTAGCTTTGGCTCTATTTTAACCCATTGCTTTTTCTCCACATACGTCCCTACCAGCTCCACAACATCAAATTCCTAAATAAACCTCTAGAACTCATCTTTTCTCTTCACCCTTGCTACATTGTAGTACAGCAACTTCACTACTCTTCCACCTGATTTACCCCCTACCCCTCCTACGTCCTACAAAAAGGAATTCCCCTGCACTTTCTTTAGCAGCTCTTTTTCCTCGGCCGACAGCCAAATTTTTTCATCTGCTTTTTTTTTCTGATACTTCACCTTTGCCGCTCTCCCTGCACTCCTCTCCTTCTTAGCTCTGTCGTTTAGCATTCTCTGCACCTCCCTTTTCTTCCTCGTCAAATCGTGATTGATGACAGTCTTTTAATATTTATTCAATTTTTATTACGCAATATCCCTAACTTATTATATCTCCTGTCTGCCCTCTCCTTTCTCTCCATTTTTAATTCCATTGCCCATATCTTTTCCCAATTCGCCCCATCCTTCTTGGCATTCCTACGCTCTCCCACTTTCTCTTCTATCATATTCTCTATCCTCGCACAAATACATTTCTGCTCGCCCTCCTCCTGTCACCTGCTTCTATGTTCGACCTACCCTGCTAATTGGAAAAATTTAAATAATCTAAAGAATAACAGTTGCTCCCTTTTAGCTAAAGAATAATACCATACAAAAAATGTCATTCAGAAATGCATAATAATAATAGTCTTCTATTTGCCTCGTCTTGAATGAAAATATTTTAAAGGTGTTATTCAGTAACTGGTATTATATTTTCCTTTTAACATAATTCTAGTCAAATTAATGTCATGGTATCTACCAAATTTCTGATTAAAAATGTCAAGGTATTTCTAAAATCTTGATGAATTTTTTTAAAGAATTTTAGGATATTATAAACGAAAATTATTAAATTTTTGATCATGCGATTATTTCTTACAGTCGAATAGGTTTGTTGTTACTAAGAGCCTGATCTGACGCAAACAAAAAAAATCACTGTTTTAACTCGAATTACTCCATGACAGAGGTAGTAAGATGATCTTTTCTAAGGTTGAATAAGGATATTACGATATTAGAATGTAATGAGGAACGCGCCTATAAGTTGAGAAAGAGTGTCAACAAAAAAACAAAGTGCTTTGAAAGCAGGAAGTTGGAAATCATTTAAAATAAAAAAGAGTAAAAACAATAACAAGAATCCATTCAAGGATTGTGACCATAATTCCAGGATAATAGAGAATATAAGGGAACATTTTTCAACTCTAGTATTATTCCAAGAATGTCGAGATTGGTACATTTTATAGTTATAATATACAATTACGTTAGATATGACATTATATATAGAGAAATGAATACTATTAACAAGTCTATCTAATTTTTCAAATTCTGAGTCTGCAGAGACATTCGATCCAGATGATTGATCCATTAAAGCTAATTCACCCCTATCAGCTGATACAATCATTGCGACAAAAAGCATGTTATTGCCAGGGGTATCGTCATTAATCTGACTCCAAGTATAGAATACTGCTAAATATTTTACTTCTCCATTTTATTCAGGCGCATTGTTTTTCAGCTTCCTGAAATGTTGTAGAATATCTTAAACAAATTTTTATTTCAAGCACACCAAAAACTGTTTGTTTGTCGTAGATTTTGTTAGACTTTTTTGAAATTTATCTTCTTTGCAAAAAATACTAACTTAATTCACACATTTCTTAAAATTTGCTGTTTTTTTATCAAATGGACAAAGTCCGCAGGTCTTAAAGCCTGAATTAATAATATCAGTAAAATCTTTATTTGTGATTAGCTCTGATAGTGCTGTTGATACATCAAACTT
>JAUELO010000474.1:0-12019 GCA_032357855.1 Amphibolips quercusostensackenii
AACTTATGTTACCAAGAAACGCGATTTCAAGTTAAAAATTTGAGAAATTGAATAAAAAGCACTAAGAAGCATTTGTCTGGTCTTTAATTTTTATAATAATAAAAAAAGTTTTCTTTAAAAAATTTTTTTTCTGCTTCTTTCATAATTATTAAAATTTAGAACCAGGCACGCGTTTCTTAGTGCTTTTTATTTAATTTCCCACATTTTCAACTCCATATCACGTTTCTTGTGAACGAAAATTGAGATTTAGAAAAAATGCAAAAACATTTTTTGAGGTTACACTGACATGGCCTTAATGCTTTTTATTTTGTGAACTAATTAATTGATTATTAGCTGATTTTTTGTATTTTTATATTAAATTACATCAAGATTGCATTCGAATTTGTTTCTATTAGGTACATAAATTGATCATTTACTTCAAGGTTATGTAATTTCGTATTGGCTATAATTTGCATAATAAAAGTTTATTTATATATAAAATACCTCTATTTTTATTATTTAAATTTTCAATTTTTTTGAACTTGTGAAATGAGTATCTGAATTTAATTTTCAAAATACAAATAAATATGTTTTAATTTTCTCTGAAATGAGTATAAAAGGTTACTGATAGATCAAATTTTCAAAAATGAAAGTAAAAATTGAAAAAAATATGAAGTAAAAATTATTTGAATTTTTTTTATTTTTTATTATTTTTAATTATATTTTAGTCTTTCAGCCTTTTATGTTTTAAACAGATAAATTTATTATTAGACGATTAATTTTTTTCGCGATACTAAATTACACAAAGATTAAATTTTAATTTTTTAAATTAGGTGCATAAACTGATTATTCACTTCAAGGTATGCAGTTGAATAATGGCTGAACTTTGTATAATAGAAGATTGTTTATGTTTAAAATAACTGTATTCCAATGATAGAATCTTTGTGAATTTTTGTGATATTGTGAAATGAGTATATGAATTCTACTTTGAAAATCATATTTACTACATACATTTTACTTTTTTATGAAATTATTTAAAAATGATATTATCAATTCAACTTTTAAGAAAAGTATCAAGTAAAATTTATTTGATTGTTCTAATGTAAATAACTGTTAATTGATTTTTATGTTGTGAAATGATTAATTAATATGTACATGTATTTCAATTTATTCCGAAATCATTTTTATGGGTCATTAATCAATTAAGTTCATCGAAACGCAATTTCAAATTAAAAAACTAATATAATGCAAAAATTATTATGTGAGTATTTCAATGAAAATCATTTCTAATGCTTTTTATGCTAAACACACACCGATTATTTACTTTATGATTCTGTGATTAAATATAAGCTATTATTTGTGTAATAAACGTTTATTTTTTCATTCAATATACCTCTATTACATTAATATAATTTTTAAAAATGTTTTTGCTGTTGTGAAATGAGTATCTGAATTTAATTTTAAAAATTATAAGTATATGTGTTTCAATTTTTTCGAAAATTAGTATAAAGGGTTATTAAAAATTAATATTCTTAGAAATGGAACCCAAAGTTTTAAAAAATATTAACTATAAATTATTTGAATGTTTCAATGAAAACATTTGCTTAGTGCTTTTTATGTTGTGAACTGATTAATTGATTATTGACTGAATTGTTTTCTTTCACAGTATTAAATTAAATATAGATTGAATTTTGATTTTCCTTGCAGGTAACATAAATTAATTATTTATTTTAAGGTTATGCAAATAAATATTGGCTATAATTTGTATCATGAAAGTTAATTCATATTTAAAATACCCCTATTCGAGTTATATGATTTTTCAAATGTTTTTGTTGTTGTGAAATAAGTGAATTCTCTTTTTAAAATTATATGTACATATGTTTTAATTTTTTTTTGGAATTAGTTTAAAAGGTTATTATCAAATAAAATTTTTAAAAAACTATAAGGTAAAAATTATTTGAATGCTTCAATGGAGAAAATCATTTAATGCTTTTTATGTTCTGAACTGATTATTTAATTTTATTAGCTGATAATTTTTTTTAAATATTAAATTACATCAAGATTGAGTTTTAATTGTTTTCTGATAAGTAACATGAATTTATTATTTACTTCAGGGTTATGTGATTGAATATTTTATTACAATTATATAATTTTTTTTAAATGTGAGCGATGTTGTGAAATGCCTACCTGAATTTAATTTTCAACATTATATGGAGATATGTTTAAATTTTTTTCTGGAATTAGTATAAGAGGATATTAATAATTCAAATTTTCATAAAGGCAATTGAACATATATAAATTGAAAATTATTTAAAGGTTTCAATGAAATTAATAGTTTGATTCTTTTTATATAGTTCACTGATTAATTAATTATTAACTGATTTAATTTAAACTTATATTTTCTGGAATTAGCTTTGAAAGTTAATAATATATCTCATTTTCATCAATGAAAGCTCAAATTAAGAAAAAATATTAAGTAAAAATTATATGAATGTCTTAATGAACATTTCAATTTAATTCTTCTTATTTTGCAAATGAATAATTAATTATTAGCTGAATAATTTTATTACGATATTAAATTAAACAAAGATCATAATTTAGTTTTTTGTAAAATTAAGTAAAATAAATTGATTAATTACTTGTAGGTTAAATAATCGAATATTGGATACAATTTGCATAATAAAAGTTTAATTATATTTAAAATATCCCTATTCCACTTACATAATTTTTCAAATGTTCTGATGTTGTAAAATGAGTCTCTAGATTAAGATTTTCAAAATTATATGTAAATATGATTTACTTTTTTTCTGAAATGAGTTTCAGTTTCTATTAATAATTCAAATTTCCATTAAAGTATAAAGTAGAAATTATTTGAATGTTTTATTGAAAATAATTGTTTATTGATTTTTATGTTGCAAACTGATTTATCAATTACTGATTAATTTTTTTACAATAATAAACTGTACAAAGATTGAATTTTAATTTTTTTGTTAAATAGCATGAATTCTTTATTTACATTAAAATTGTGTAATTTAATATTGGCTGTAATCTGTATAATCAAAGTTTACTTATATTTCATACATATGTCTCTATTACTGCATTTTTTCTGTTGTTTTCCCTACTTTATTAACAAAAAGGTGAAAATTCGACGCATGCTTCCACATTTTTCATTATTATTCGAGAATAAGTAAATCTTTTATTATTTACTTGGTCTCATTTTAAAGAAGAGACTTCAAGCTTTAATTTTTCGAAGATTCAATACTTTTCTTTTCACATCCCTGAAGCATAGAGAAGTGTTACTTAATCTACCGCTGAGAAACATGAAAAAAAGTGGCATGTATCTAAATTTAATTTTCAAAATTATATGTAGATTATGTTTTAATTATTGAGCGATGCATTTTCGTATGCTGTTATTTTTTTTAATTAATGTAAAGTTTAAATGCAAGTAATTTTTTATGATTGCTTAAAAACTAAATATCGGATCAGAATATAATTTAAAAAATGATAGGTAATAATTTTTTAATTATTAAGCAATGTATTTTGATACGCTGTTATTTCTCTACTAAAATGTTTATTTTTTTGAAATAGTGTTTGAATGATTTGGCGATGTAGTGTTTTGATGCCCTGATTTACAAAAATGTCCGTGAAAGTACCCGCAAAAGTCACTGTAAAAAATTTAAGTCTTTTCACAATATTAAATTACATAACCTAAAAATGCAGAAACAATATATTTTAATAGTTTCTCAATATATTTTGATGCATTGTTTATAAGTTTCGTAATGATATATTTTTTGTATTTAAGGTATCATAATTTATTTTGTAAGTGGTCAAAAACTTTTAACAAATAGATAGTTATTCAAAAATTGGGTGAATGAAAAAATTTATATTAAATTTTTTGCGCGCGTGTATTAGTCTTGTATATATTAAAATATTTGTCCTATTGTTTCAGTATATGGATTTTTCATCGTTGGATGGCGCGACCAAAATATTTTTATCAGACCAGTATATGACCCGGCAGGCCAACAGGTTCAATAACATGTATTAAGACATGAGCGGAATTCATTGGATGTGGAAAGTGGCAAGGAAAAAGGTGTAGGCCAAAAACCGCTACAGCACCTACAACATCGGTGGACTAGAAGGCGTTCTCCGAAAGATTCGCAATAGGAGACGCAAGTAGCAGCTTACGTACTCGCGGATGTGAACGTAGACATGGACGTAGATGCGGATATGTTTAATTTTAAATTCAAACAAAAATATATTTTGCACCTAGAATCTTTCTTCGGCCGAGCGTGAGTTTGCAATAACTCGGCTACGCCCCATTTTTGCAAATTGACACTCGTCTGTAAGAATACTTTGCTTCCTCGGTACACACGATATGTGATGTAATAAGAGTATGGTTTCCGAGTTCTCTCATGAAATTACATCTCAGGTTTGAGGTTAGTTTAAAGCGGCAAGCATCGCGCAGAGCTGTACGCGTGGGTCGAAGTAATAAACGCGCATGCGCACGCATACGCCGTGACCGTCAAAGTGTACTTTCTCTGCCAGCTACCACTAGATTACAATATTACAGAAACTATAATCATCTATAATATCCTTTTAAAATAGTGTTCTGTTAAATTTCTCATTGCAAGGAAAGAACGTCCAAATTCATATTTTGAAAATCCAAAGAACTTGACATAATTAAACAAATAATTCTTTGCGGAATATAAATTTTTGTTATTTTTATAAATGTCCTATACATTTTTGTAACATGCAATGAGAAAAGCTTGATAATTGCCACATATAAGTTTTTATATGTGTATTATTATTTTTATATTTGTATAGTGTTTACTTTTTATTGTTGGTACATGGAAACAAGACATCACATTCTTGTGTCATTGCTAGTTGCTAACTTATATCCTACTATTCCTATGAATTTAGCTTTACAATGTTTAAAAACTAAAAGGGACTTGACTGCCTTAAATACTCTTATACCCAGAGATAAATTTTTAAATGCAATAGAGTTAAGCCTTAAATCCATATTTTCACTTTAATGATCAAAGCTTCAAACAAATAGATAGATATGCTATGGGTTCTCCATTATGACGAGCAATAGCTAATATTGTAACACAAGCACTTGAAATTGACTATCATCACTCAGTTTTTTTTACAACATCTATGGTCTCAAAAGAAAGGGATGCTTTTTAGACTTATGGATAGAGCTATTAAATTATCTTCCTTACAATTTATAGCACACAACACCAAATTATTGCAACAAATTTTGATTAGTAATCTTTATCCACCTGATTTGATTAATAGATTAACTAGAATATATAACATGCATAATTCAGGTCATAAAGAAGAATCACCAAATTTTAAAGCTTTTACAGTAGTTCCATATATATTTGGTATTACGGATCTTAGTTTTTTCTGGAAGTGTGCTATGTGGACTTCCAGATTTTTATAGCTTATGATCTAAAAACGGATTTCAATTTATAATTTTATTTATAATGGATTTCCGATTTGAGCGCTTTATGATCAATATCCATATTCATAGACATATCAACAATCGCAATAATGTGTGCATATACAAAATTTGGTAAGTTTTTGTTCATTTTGTAATTGTAACCTCATTTATTACAAATCCCCTTATTCATTACACTTACCCTCACTTTACCAAATTTCCTTTCTTTTGACATAATTTTGTATTGCTTTATTTCCATAGTGATATTAATGGCTACCAATGTCAACATTAGTATCAAAATCGCATTTTAATTTATTTTTCTAATTGATTTTTAGATATTGAATCACATTGTTGGGATAAAAGATGATCCAATAATTTCCGATTTACCCAAATCAACAGCTCTTTCAATTGTCATTTCAGTTAATGTCAGGTAATGATTTAAATTCTATACGTGTGATTTACGACTGTTAGATAATTTTTAAACTTCTATTATTTTTGTTATGATTATTGATTATATTTTTTAGACTTCTATGTTTGCTGTTATAATTATTCATTATGTGATAATTTCATTTATTTTAATTAATTTCTTATAATAATTTTTTACTGCAGGTTTCAAAGGGACCACATAGCGTACGACACCTAACCAATCCAAACTGAAATTTAGGTTTTTGTTTGTTTAAACTTTATCGACAAAAATTTATTAATGCATCAAAGAAGAGGTTAAAACTGAAAAAAATTGATTTATAATGAACTCATCTTTTAAAGTGCTACAAGATAAGAAATAAAGGGCCCCACTGCATACGGGCGTAAGTGCCAAATGTCGGAAATGCGCTTTTTGGCCTGAACTAATTTTTTTAACTTAACTCACGTTACTGTAGAAGATTATGGTCCTGTTTGTTATTCTTTTTTATAAAGTAATTTTACCTTTTTGCCTGTTTTTTTCACTTTTCAATAGAGAAAAGTCCAAAAGTACTTTTTCTATTAATTTAAAAAATAAAGAAGTTATGCAAATCTTTGTGTGTACATACTTTTGTTTTTTGGGAACGCGCTGTACCATTGATACGGGGTTTTCTCGGATATGGTTGCATATTTTAGGATCTTTCTCTCTCGGTTTGATAGAGTTGAGTAATATCTTAAAGGCTCTTTCTTCTTCTTTTTTTCAAAATAAAACATGAAAAGTTATGCAACTCTTTATGTGTCAAAATCAGAGTTTTTGGAGACGTGCTGTTACTTTGATAAAGGTGTTCTCGGAGGTGAATGCTTGTTTCAGGATGTTTGCTTCACCATTCGGTAAACCCTGACAGTACTTTAAAGCATTTTCGCATTTCATCGTTTAAAATTAATTGAGAAAAAGTAAGACAGTTTTTTGTTTCTCCAGTAAAATTCGGGTTTCGGCACTTACGCCCGTATGAGGTGTGGACCTTCAAATACATTTTCTTTTAACTTTTACTGATTTTTACAGTGTCAACATATCCGTCTACAGATGACTACAGTTTTATTAATCGAATATAAATAAGCTAATTTTGTACTGAATAAATAACAAAATACTGTTTATATGGATAGTAGCATATTCATGCATGTACAAGTATCTACTTTAACTTCCTGTAATTCGAATAAAAGAATTTTTATTGCACAGTGTCGCTCTCTAGAAGGTTGACCGCATGATTTCTGTTTACCTTGTATCAAATTTGATTTTTAACAGATTTTTATGTTTTAAAATCCTTGCTCTAAACATTATAATTGTGCAAGCAGGTTCATTTTAATTTACGAGTTTTTAAGATAAGCACCCCCTCTGCGACACGCAGTGCCGTTTTTAAACAGAATCTGCAAGCCTTGTAGGATATTCATCAGTTAAAAGACGATCACCGATTTCTCCTTACCACAGTTTTTTATGTCTATAAAAAATGTGGGTAGTTGATACTCTGGTGTTCATTTTAGCGGTATTTGTTAATAATATCGGTAAATATATATTCATATAAGTGTTAGTAATTTTTAATTGCAGCTTGATCACAGTGTATATTTATTTTCTATTTAAAATTGTTCAAAATAAAGACACTTTTTCTCTTAAAATTTATGACGTCATGAATTACCGTGGCTTACATGTATTTTCGTCCACCTTTTTTTTTCTAAACTGAAGAAGACGTTTCGCAAATACAGGTTAAATTAATGAGCTAAAAATACGATTTTTTTAAAAGGCAGTTGAAATATGGCGGATACCCGGGCATCCGGGTGTGCACAAAAGGGTTGAAAAACTTGTCCTTGTGTTTCAGTATGCTACAACCATGTGCTCCACAGAGTGACGGGTACAGAACGAAATATAAGGGATATTTACATCACTCTCACGGAGAAAGCCAGCCTTCCTATAACTTTAATAGGATATGCTGATACCATCATTGGATGGCGCGACATTAATAATTATAATTGTCCAGTATTTAATGAAAGATATCAACAGATTGAACAAAAAATACGAAATCATGAACAGGGGATATTAAGAAAAGAAGATGGTTGGCATATGGGTATAGGCAAACGTTTGCCAAATCGCCTACGAATTCGGCGGTCCCTAAGCCCCGAACGTTTCGCACTTGAATACGAAAGAAGCAACCAAACCATGGACATACACTTACACGGATGCAGAGACCACTACCGAATTTAAAATCGCAAAGGCGGGTGCGGTGGATACTCGGATGGATGACCGTTCATGATTCTCACTAAGACGTATTTTTCCATTGCTTGACACGTTACCAGTTAAAAGTAACGCGTTAGCTTTGTTGATACTTCCTAAAAATTCGTGGCGCGTTACTGTTACTGAAAAAGTAACGTGTTTATCTTGGCGTTAACATTTTTTTATATTTTTTGTGCAATATTCAAATTCCTAAATTTTTCAGACAGTTTTTCTTCTTCATTAAAAGATTTTCTCTAAATAAAAAATTATATTTTCATTTACATGAGATAATAACGAATCTTACGTTGATAATCTGAAAACTGTTTATAGTTTAGACTATTATTAATTCTAAAGCCCAACCTTTGCATATAATTCATTCTTCTTCTAATAAAATTAGTTTTTTCAAAGTCCATCACAAAATCGAAATATTTTTATGATAAAAATGGATCCTGCTATGCTGACAAATAGTAATTAAAGTAGCACGTATAGCATGGAACAAGAAATAAATTTTTTACATTTTATAATATTTGAAGATACGTTATTTTTAGGCATGTGTAATCATATTATTTAAACTTGACAAACTAAGCGAATTTAATGTGTAAAGAATACATATGCAGATTAAATATCTTAAGTTGTCAAATCACTTTTCAGGTAACACTTTTATGTAATTAAAACACGTCAATGGTGATGAATTAAATAAAGACTTTTATCGTGAAAAATATTAATAATTTGTTATATAGGTATCCCAAATTAAAAAAATATTTTTTATAATCTTTTTAAGCATTATTTTTCATTTTTATATAAAACAGTTTATCAAATAATAAAAAGTAATTTCAAATTCAATAAATTTGTATTTATTTGTGAATATCTATTTTCTAATTCCACTTTCCCAAACTTTCTACATTTTAGTTCAATATATCAGCGATGTTGTATTTTTACTTAAATTATTTTTATTACAACACTTGCATACCTCATAAATATTGAGATATAGAAAACCCATCCTTACTATAGTATCCCCTAGTGTTTGCAGTCGGATTTTTAATGGAAACTCTTGAATTTGCTTGGACAATTGGTCAAGGGAGAGGAAAACTGCAGAAAAGATTTTCCGAGTGCCGCCTATAATCGATAATCGAGTCTGGATGTAGACATTTAATATCTTTAAGTGGTTCAAATTTTTTTGTTAAATTTTCATGCATAATCCCCCCCCCCCCTCGTACAAATTTCTTATGATCCACAAATGAATAAATGAATTTTTCTGTGCAAAAAATTATATTTAGAGGTCCTGAAAGCAAACGTCATAAAATACATTTTTCTACATTTTATTCAGAATCGTTCTATCAGGTGCATCAAGTTGACTTTCAACATTTCTTATTACAATTAGCCATGAAATACAAAAAAAAATCATTTTTTGAATTTTACCCCCATGAGTCTGTTTTTTAAGGTTCCGAAAAACCCCAGTAGAGAAAAATTGTGTGCTGCGATTTGTTGGCGCTAAATATTATTTTTTAATGTTTCTTAGAAGTAAAAATATCTTCTAAAACAAAAAAAGTGTTTTTTCAAATAGAAAATTACTTGTTTAGATAATTTTTCAAATAAATTTATTATTATTTATAACAATATTTTCTTAGAACAATGCTATAAGGTTGCGGTTTTTTCTTAATTTTTCCCGTTTTTGGCCATTTTTCAAAAAGAGTAGAATAATAACTAATTAAAGTTAACAAATATGATTGTTTAGGAAATTTATTTATATTTTGAATAATATAATTTTTAAGTAATGCTAGAAAGTGGCGGTTTTTTCCAATTTTCCGGAATGAAGTATTTGTACTTTTTTGCTGATGTTTTGACAATATTACTCTAAGCAAGAAGGTTTTTAGTAACTACGTTTAGGAAAAGTTACATTCAATATGATACATATTGAAAATTTGAATAATATTTGAAATATCTGGTTCTATTTGAGGAAAATATATCCAAAAAGAAAAAAAGAGATTGTTTAAAAATTGAGTCTCTCATTGTTATTTATTATTGGTTTCTGACTAAAAAGCCAAAGAAAAGCGATAAATCTAAAAAAAACAGTAAGTTTCTGACATTACTATAATAGAAGATAGTCGTAAACAATAATAAACTACTTCAACAATTATTTGTATTGAATCGCATTCATTATTAGCTCACTTTATGTGAAAAATGGACAAAAAGTTGAAGATTTCAGACAAAAGCTGCAAATTTCTAGCATTATTCATAAACAATATTATTAAAAATGATAATAAAATGTTTAAAATTGTGTTTATTAACTTGTATTAATTATTATTGCCTTAGTAAGTAAGAAGTGAATAAAAGCTTAAAAATTTCAGAACAAACCGCACGCATATGACATTCTTATAGAAGAAGATAGTTATTAACAATAATAATGTGTTGAAATAATTATATAAGTTAAATTTTATTGATCATTATTTCAGTCTAAGTGAAAAAGGACAACAAAATTTCAGAAGGAACCGCAACCTTCTAGCATTATTAAAAAAAAAATATTATTAAAAATAATTATTAATTATTTTAAAAATAATGTTTTTTATCTTGAAAAAATTCGAAGAAATCTACGATTTTTAATTTTTACATAAAACTTATACCTTCTCAATATGTTCAAAATGTAAAACTTTCTATTTATAAAGCTTGAATAAAAAATTATTGAATTCCTAATTTTCATAATGATTTTGGTACAATTTTTTACGTTTTGATTTTCTTGTTTGAAATCCTCAGTGTGATTAACAAGGAAACTCAGTGACGAACTAGTGAAAAAAACGGCAGAAGTCGCTTAGCCGCATTCTTCTTTAAAATTTAGAATTTTCTTCAAATAGATTAAAAAAGTTGCATGATGCTAGCCCTGTACTTTTCTTTTCAATATTTTGATGTATTGTGTGCTTTTTCTTAAGAATATCAATTTTGTATGTGGTGCTTTTTTATTTTCATTTTTTAAAAGAATTTACGATGGTAAATAGATGACTTTCATTGTATCGAATTGCCACCAAATATATATGAATAAAAAATGCAGATACATATTTTCTCAAAGAAAATATGGATTCACCAAATTTGAAGCCTCGGTAGAGGTAACACGGGCAAAATTGGAATTGGGAAATTGGGTCTAGTGCTGGTAGTCGAGGTATTTATTACGGAGCTGTCTCAGAAAAAAAATTTGAGTTTGGGATTCAGTTATTATACATTGCACCGTACAGAGTCTAGTCTGGAACAGGAATCAGTCCTGTACTAGCAAAAGTAAAGAATAATTAATCAAAAAGAATTTACAAGGACACAAAGCGGCAAGTGTTGACGGTTGACATAGTCACTTTTCATTTTATAAACCTAAATTTATTTATATACTTTACATACAGATATACATACAAATTAAAAAAAAATAAGTTATGGAAATGCATACAATATTATACATATAGTTTATCAAAGTTAGTTTATACACATTGATAATTATCCAAGTCTAAACGTCTGGACTGTCCGTACGTTTATGTATGTTTATAATACGATGAAGTTTAAACGTACGCACCTGACAAGGGGAATATGGAACTGGAAAGAAGGAGTCAAATCAAAACGTTACAAGCAATTAATAATCATTCGCGGTAGCGAATTGCTACGGAATACAAAAGGAAAAAAAGGCAAATACACTGGAACTTGGATTTAAAAAGGGTTTTGGTCATAGCTTGCAGTGGCCATGATCCTAAATTCAGTGATTCGAAACGTAAACATTCAGGGCCGTCTGAACCATATCAGTTGGATTTCAACACATGCTAACAGCTTTCTTAAATGTCTTTTAAATCCCGGTTGCAGTGTATATTATTTCGAATAAAGTCTCACTAAAGAACCAACTTTTCTTAAAACTGTTATAAGGAAGTACTAGCAAAATTCCCTCTTATTTTATTTTTTTTCCAAATCTG
>JAUELO010000478.1:0-12018 GCA_032357855.1 Amphibolips quercusostensackenii
TCGGCTGCACCTGCTTCCCCCCACTACTCCTCACACCAAACAAACCTCACCACGCAGTCTACCCAACAGTCTCAAACTCGCTAAAATCAGCATCACGCAATTACCAAAACCTGACACTTTCATGCCGGAAACGGAAGTCCCCTTTTAATACCTTAAAAACATTAAAATTCTTGAAAATTTTTTAAAAATTGGTAAATCTCTTGAAAATTCCTTGGAATCTTTTAAAATACCCTAAAATATTAAAATTTTTTTAGAATCTTTTGAAATACCTTTTTTTTTAAGTTTTAAAAATTCGTTAGAATTTGTAAAAATTGCCTTAAATTTGTTGACATCCTTTATATTTTTTTAAAGATCTTCAAAATTCCTTGGAATTTTTAAAAATACCCTGAAATATTAAAAATTTTTTAGAATAAATTAAATTTTTTAAAATATTTTAAATATACCCTAAGGTATTTTAAAAAACTTTAATATCTTTTGAGTTTTTTTAAACACCTTAAAATCCTTGGAAATTCCTTCAAAATATTAAAATCTGTTGAAAATGACTTGGAATTTTTAAAATACCCTAAAATTTGTTGAAATCCCTTGAATTTTTAAAAATATTTTCAAAATTTGTTGGACTTTAAAAAAATACCTTAAAATATAACAAATTTTTTGGAATCAACACAAATGATTTTTAAAAACCTTTAATCTCCTTTGAGTTTTTTAAATCCCTTAAAATCATTAAAATTCTTGAAAATTCCTGGAAAATTTTTAAGACTATTGAAAATTCCTTTGAATATTTTTAGTTATCCTAAAATATTTAAAAATACCCTAAAATATTTTTAATCCATTAAAATCGGTTAAAATCTCTGACATTTTTTAAAAACTTTGAAAATTCGTTGGAATTAAAAAAAATACCTTAAAATATTTTAAATCTTTTGGATTTAATTCGAATTATTGAAATATATTAAATATACCTTAAAATATTTTAAATCTTTTAATATCTTGAGTTTTTTAAAATCCCTTAAAATCCTTGAAAATGCTTTGAACATTTTTAAATATCTTGAGAATGCTTCGGAATTTTTTTAATACCCTAAAATATGAATTTTTTTCAGCTTTTGAAAATTTGTTAAGAATTTTGAAAATATCTTGGTATTTTTAAAATACCCTAACATAAATTAAATTCTTTTAAATCTGTTAAAATCTCTTAAAATTCTATAAAGCTTTAGAAAATTCCTTTGAATTTTAAAAAATACCACAAAATTATTTTAATCCATTGGAATCATTCCAAATTATTGAAATCTATTAAAAATACCTTAAGATATTTTAAATCCTTTAAAATCTGATGAAACACCTTGAAATTTTTTAAAGCTTTTAAAAATTCGTTGGAATTTTTAAAAAATCCCCTAAAATATTTAAAATCCTTTAAAATCTTTTAAAATCTCTCGAAAGTTTTAAAGATTTCCAAAATTTGTCAGAATTTTAAAAATTCCCTAAAACGTTTAAAATCTTTCGGACTCACTTCAAATTTTAGAAATTTTTTAAATATACCTTAAGATATTTTAAAAACCTTTATTATCTTTTGAGACTTTTTTAATCCCTTAAAATCCTTGGGAATTTTTCAAAAATTTTTTAATCTTTTGAAAATTCCCTTAAATCTTTTAAAATACCCTAAAATATTTCAAATCGGATAAAATCCCTCAATTTTTTTTTGCTGAAAATTGCTTAAAATTTTTTTTAAATACCCAAAATTTTTTGAAATCCTTCAAAAACACTTCAAATGATTTAAATACATTAAATATTGTTTAACATATTTTAAATGCTTTTAAATCTGCTGAAATTTCTTGACATTTTTTAAGCTTTTAAAAATTAGTTGAAATTTTTAAAAATGCACTGAAATTTTTGGAAACACCTTGAAATTCTATAAAGCTTTTGAAATTTCCTTAAAATTTTTTAAAATGCTCTAAAATATTCAAAATCTTTTAGAATAAATTCAAATTACCGACATGTATTTAATATAGCCTAAGATATTTTAAAAACCTTGAATATCTTTAAAGTTTTTTTGAATCCCTTGAGATACTTGGAAATTTCTGGCAAATTAAAAAATCTGTTAAATATGTCTTGGAATTTTAAAAAATGCCCTACAATATTAAAAATATTTTTGAATCAATTCAAATTATTGAAATATATTAAATATACCCTAAGATATTTTAAAAATATTGAATACCTTTAGAGTTTTTTTAAATCCCTCAAAATTCTTGAAAATTACTGGAAAATTTTGAAATCTGTTAAATATGTCTTAGAATCTTTTAAAATACCCTAAAATATTTTAAATAATTGACAATATTTAGAAATACCTTAATTTTTTACACTTTTAAAAACTCGTTGGAATTAAAAAAAAACCCTGAAATTTGTTGAAATCCCTTGAATTTTTTAAAGATTTTCAAAATTCCTTGGAATTTCCAAAAATGCCCTAAAATATTACAAATTTTTCGGAATCAATTCAAATTTTAAGATATAATATACCCTAAGATATTTTAAAACCCTTCAATATCTTTAGAGTTTTTTTTAATCCCTTAAAATTCCTGTGAATTCTTTGAAAATTTAAAAATCTCTTGAAAATTCTTTAGAATCTTTTAAAATACCCTAAAATATTATTAATTCTTTAAAATCTTATAAAATACCTCAAAATTTGGGATTTCCAAAAACACCCTAAAATATTTCAAATCCTTTGGAATTACTTTAAATTATTAAAGTCTACTAAAAATACCCTAAGATATTTTAAATTCTTCAAAATCGATTGAAATCCCTTGAATTTTTATTTTAAATTCGTTGGAAATTTTTAATTTGTCCTAAAAATTTTAAAATACCTTGAAAATTCCTTGGAATTTTTTTGAATACTTTGAAATTAATATTTTCTGATTTCTTGATATTTTCTTGGATTCTTTTAAAATACCCTAAAATATTTAAAAAATTTTAAAATCTTAAAAAATTTTTCGACATATCTTTTAGCTTTTAATAATCACTTTGAATTTTCAGTGATCCCTGAAAATTGTTTTAAATACCTTGAAATTCTATTAAGTTTTTGAAAATTACTAAAAAATTTTAAAAAGCCCTAAGATATTTAAAATCTTCAAAAATCTTTTGGTATCCCTAGAAAATTTTTAAAGCTCTTGAAAATACCTCGGAATCTTTTAAAATACCATAAAATATTTTAAATCCTTCAAAATCTTTTGAAATATGTACCTTAAAATTTTTTCACAGTTTTGGAAATCCCTTAGAATTTTTAAAAATCCCATAAAATTTGCTGACATCCTTTGAAAATTTTTAAAGATTTTTAAAATTCCTTGGAATTTTTAAAATTCCCTGAAATATTAAAATTTTTTTAGAATAAATTCAAATTTTTTAAATATATTAAATATACCCTAAGGTATTTTAAAAAACTTTGATATCTTTTGAGTTTTTTTAAAAACCTTAAAATCCTTGGAAATTCCTTGAAAATTTTAAAACCTGTTAAAAATGCCTTGGAATTTTTTTAAATACCCTAAAATATTAAAAATTTTTTAAAATCTCTTAAAATTTCTTGACATATTTTTAAGTTTTTAATAATTACTTGGAATTTTTATTAATCCCCGAAAATTAGTTAAAATACCTTGAAATTCTATCAAGTTTTTAAAAATTCCTAAGAATTTTTAAAAAGCCCTAAAATATTTAAAATCTTCAAAAATCTTTTGGTGTCCCTTGAAAATTTTTAAAGCTCTTGAAATGCCCCGGAATCTTTCAAAAAACCCTAAAATATTTTAAATTCTTTAAAATCTTTTGAAGTATTTACCTTAACATTTTTTCACAGTTTTCAAAATTCCTTAGAATTTTTGAAAATCCCCTAAAATTTGCTGACAATCTTTGCAAATTTTTAAAGATTTTCAAAATTCCTTGAACTTTTTAAAAATGCCCTGGAACATTAAAAATTGTTTAGAATAAATTCAAAATTTCAAAGTATATTTAATATACCCTAAGGTATTTTAAAAAACTTTAATATCTTTTGAGTTTTTTTAAAAACCTTAAAATCCTTGGAAATTCCTTGAAAATTTTAAAACCTGTTGAAAATGCTTTGGAATTTTTTTAAATACTTTAAATTATTTTAAAACCTTTAGAATATTTTGAAATACCTTAACATTTTTTTAAAAATTTAAAAATTCGTTCGAATTTTTAAAAATACCCTAAAATTTGTTGACATCCCTTGAAATTTTTTTAAAGATTTTCAAAATTCCTTAGAATTTTTGAAAATGCCATAAGATATAAAAATTTTTTTAGAATAAATTAAAATTTTTAAAATATATTAAATATTCCCTAAGATATTTAAAAAACCTTTCATATCCTTCCAAACATTTTTGAAAGATTTTGAAAATTCGTGGGAATTAAAAAATACCCTTAAATATTCAAAATATTTTAAAATCAATTTAAATTATTGAAATATATTAAATATACCCTAAAATATTTAAAATCCTTTAATATCTTTTGAATTTTTTTAAACCCCGTAAAATCACTAAAATCCTTGGAAATTCCTTGAAAATTTTAAAAGCCGTTAAAAATGTTTTGGGATTTTTTTTAAATACCCTAAATTATTTTAAAAACTTAGAAATCTTTTGAAATACCTTAAAATTTTCTATACAATTTGAAAATTCGTTCGAATTTTTAAAAATACCCTTATATTTGTTGACATCCTTTGAAATTTTTTGAAGATTTTCAAAATTCCTTAGAATTTTTAAAAATGTCCTAAAATATAAAAATTTTTTTAGAATGAATTAAAATTTTCGAAATATATTAAATATACCCTAAGATATTTAAAAAAACCTTTAATATCTTTTGAATTTTTTTTTAAATCCCGTAAAATCATTAAAATCCTCGGAAATTTCTTGAAATTTTTTTAAAATCTTGAAAATAGCTTGGAATCTTAAAATACCCTAAAATATTTTAAATTCTTTAAAATCATAAGAAATACCTTTACATTTTTTTAAACTTCTAAAGATTCTATGGAATTTTTAAAATTCCCGTACAGTTATTTGAAATCCCTTGAATTTTTTTAAATATTTTAAAATCCTTTATTAACTTTTAATTTTTTTATCCCTTAGAAATCATTAAAATCCTTGTAAATTTCTTAAAATTTGTAAGTCTCTTAAAAATGCCTTAGCATCTTTTAAAATATCCTAAGTATTTCAAATCCCTTAAAATGTTTAGAAATTCCTTAAAAATTTTTTAATGTTTTGAAAATACCTTAGGATCTTTTTAAATACCCTAAGATATTTCAAATACTTCAAAATCACTAGAAATACCTTAAAATTTTTGTAAATTTTTGGAAATTCATTGGAATTTAAAAAAAATCCCATTTGTTGAAATTATTTTAAAATTTCAAAATATTATCAAAATTTGTTAGCACTTGAAAAATACCCTGAAATATTAAAAATCTTTTGGAATCACTTCAAATTATTGAAATATAGTAAATATTTCCTGAGATATTTTAAAAACCTTTTATACCTTTTGAATTTTTTAAAAATCCCTCAAAATCATTTAATAAAAACCTTGAAAATTTAAAAATCTCTTAAAAATAAAATGGAATCTTTTAAAATACCCTAAAATGTTCAGAACGTTTCAAAATCTGGTAAAATCCCTTAAAATGTTTTAGAGCTTTCAAAATAAATAAAAAATCTTAAATCAATTAATCTTAAATCTTTTAAAATATGGTCAAATAATAACCTTAAAGACCTAAAATCTTGAAAATCGGTTGAAATCCCTTCAAATGATTGAAATCTATTAAAAATTTCTTGGAAGCTTTTAAAATGCCCTGAAATGCTTCAAATCATTTGAAATCCATTGAAATGAATTAAATCCATTTAACAATTTCTTGAAATCTTTTGAAATACCCTAAAATGCTTCAAATCCTTTAAAAAATTTGTAATGCCTTGAAACTTTTTAAAACACTTTAAAATTCCTTGTAATTGAAAAAATACCCTAAAATTTAAAAAATCTTTTGAATTCCTTCAAATGCTTGAAATCTATTGAAAATTACTTGGAATCTTATAAAATGCCTTAAATACTTTAAAATCTTTCGAAATGCCTTAAAATTTGTGTAAGCTCGTTAAAATTCCTTAGGAGTTAAAAAATACCCTACAATCTTTAACATCCTTTGCAATCCCTTAAAATGATTTAAATCTATCAAACAATTTTTTGGAATCTTTTAAAATACCCTAAAATGCTTAAAATCCTTTGAAATCTTTTGAAATGTCTTAAAATTTTGTAAAGCTTTTTAAAATACCTTAGAAGTTAAAAAATACCCTAAAATCTTTAAAAAAATTTGAAATCCCTTTAAATGATTGAAATCTATTAAAAGTTACTTGGAATCTTTTAAAATGCCTAAGTCCTTTGAAATCTTTTGAAATGCGTTAATATTGGTTTAAGCTCTTTAAAATTCCTAAGAAGTTAAGAAATACCCTAAAATCATTCAAAACTTTTAAAATATATTAAAAATTACTTGGAACTTTTTTAAATGACTTAAATTCTTTGAAATCTTTTGAAATGCCTTAGCATTTTTTTAAGCTCTCTAAAATTCCTTAGGAGTAAAAAAATACCCTAAAATTTTACAAATCTTTTTAAATCCTTCAAATGATTGAACTCTATTAAAAATTACTTGGAATCTTTTAAAATGCCTTAAATTCTTTGGAATCTTTTGAAATGCCTTAAAATTTTTTTCAGTTTTTTAAAAATTCGTTATAAGTTGAAAAATACCCTAAAATCTTAAAAATCTTTTGAAATCTCTTTACATGATTGAAATGTAATAAAAATTACTTGGAATCTTTTAAAAGCTTTTAAATCCTTTAAAATCTTTTAAAATGACTTAAAATTTTTTAGGCTCTTTAAAATTTCTTAGAAGTTAAAAAATGCCCTAAAATCTTTAAAATCTTTTGTAATCCCTTTAAATGATTGAAATCTATTAAAAATTACTTGAAATTTCTTTAAATGACTTAAGTCCTTTGAAATCTTTTGAAATGCCTTAGCATTTTTTTAGGCTCTCTAAAATTCCTTAGGAGTAAAAAAATACCTAAAAATTTTACAAATCTTTTGAAATCCTTCAAATGATTCAACTCTATTAAAAATTACTTGGAACCTTTTAAAATGTCTTAAAATTTTTTTAAATCTTTTGAAATGCTTTAAAATTTGTTTAGGCTCTTTGAAATTCCTTATGTGTTGAAAAATTTAAAATACTTTAAAATCCCTTAAAATGATTCAAATCTATAAAACAATTTTTTGGAACCTTTTGAAATACCCTAAAAAGCTTAAAATCATTTGAAATCTTTTCAAATGCGTTAAAATTTGTTTAAGCTCTTTCAAATTTCTTAGAAGTTAAAAAATACCCTAAAATCTTAAAAATCTTTTGAAATCCCTCCAAATGATTAAAGTCTATTAAAAATTACTTGGAATCTTATAAAATGCCTTAAATACTTTGAAATCTTTTGAAATGCCTTTAAAATTTTTTAAGCTTTTTAAAATTCCTAATGAGTCAAAAAATACCCTAAAATCTTACAAATATTTTGAAATTCCTTTAAATGATTGAAATCTATTAAAAATGACTTGCAATCTTTTTAAATGACTTATATCCTTCGAAATCTTTTGAAATGCCTTCAAATTTTTTTCAGCTGTTTAAAATTTCTTAGAATTCAAAAAATACCCTAAAATCTTAAAAATCTTTTGAAATCCCTTCAAATGATTGAAATCTATAAAAAAAAATTTTGGAGTCTTTTAAAATACCCTGAAATTCTTAAAATCCTTTAAAATCGTTTGAAATGCGTTAAAAATTTTTTAAGCTCTTTAAAATTCCTTAGAAGTTAAAAAATACCCTTAAATCTTACAAATCTTTTGAAATCCTTCAAATGATTGAAATCTATTAGGAAATACTTGGAATCTTTTAAAATGCCTTAAATCATTTGAAATCTTTTGAAATCCTATGAAACTTCTAAAGCACTTTAAAATTCTTCGAATTTAAAAAATTACTCTTTATTATCTTATCTTAATAAATAATAATATATATATAATATAATAATATATAATAACAATAATATATATTAAATAATAATAAATAATAAGAAAATAAACAATCTTAAATTATTAACATGCTTTAAAATTCCTTAAAATGATTAAAATCTATTTAACATTTTTTTTAAACATTTAAAATAGCCTAAAATGCTTTGAATCTTTCGAAATCTTTTAAAATCCCTCACAAATTTTTTAAGCTCTTCAAAATTCTCTGGAAGTTAAAAATACCCTAAAATCTTTAACATCCTTTGAAATCCATTAAAATGATTCAAATCTATGAAACAATTTTCGGAATTTTTTTAAATACCCTAAAATGCTTGAAATCCTTTGAAATCTTTTGAAATACCTTGAAACTTTTGAAAACACTTCAAAATTTCTGGGAATGGAAAAAAACCCTAAAATCTTAAAAATCTTTTGAAATACCTTCAAATGATTGAAATCTATTTAAAGTGTCTTGGAAGCTATTAAAATGCCCTAAAATCATTAAGATCCCAAGGAATAACTTTAAATTATTAAAATCTATTAAAAATTTCCTGGAATTATTTTAAATGACCTAAAACGCTGGAATTTTTACAGATATAAATTTGGCCCCCTAGTGACTTTAACAGGTATAATTGAAGGTTCAGAAAGAATAAGGAAAACAAGAGTATGTGAGGAAGGAAAAAAATGGAGTACAAGTGCAAAATTAGGAGGAGGAAATAATAAATGATAGAAAATGACGAAGAATGGAAGAAGAGAAATATTAAAAAAAATAAAATAAATAATTTAGAAAAAAGTTAAGGAATCGAAGAAAACTTGCTACTAAGTAAGAATCTAGAGGAGAATATATTTGAAGTAAAAAGTCAAAAAAAAAGGAAAAGGAAGGAAACGAAAGGAAAGGAGGGAGAAAGTTTTGGCAAAGTTATGATGACGGAGGAAGAGAGGAGTAAAATATAAATAAGGGAAGGAAGAAACAAAATGTAAGTAAGAAAAGGTTGAAAATGGTACAAATTGTTTTTTAATAATATTTAACAATTTATCGATAAGGGAATAAGTGGAGAGCGTAAGGCAGGAAAGTAAATTATAAAGAGGAAATAAAATCGGAAGTGAAAGGAATAAAAAAATTTTTTAAAATGAAAGCAGAAAAATGAAAGAAACGCAACTGTGAAAAAAAAGAATAGAGAAATATAAAAAAAATTTCTTATGGAAAAGAAAGAAGAAGGGGCGAAGAAGACAGGGTAAAGAGAAGAGAAAAATAAAAAAAAAAGGAAGGAATTTAAAAAGAAATTAAATAAATTGAAGAAAAAAAACCAAAGGAAAGGAGGGACAAACTGTTGGCAAACGTATAATAAAGAAGGTAGAAAGTATAATAAGAGAATAAGTTTAAAGTGTAAGGAAGAGAAGTAAATTATACAGAGGAAATAAAATTGGACGTAAAAGGGAAAAAATGTTTGTAAAAATAAAAGCAGCAGAAGGAAGAAAAAAAAAGAAGAAAAGAAATACGGAAGGAAAGAAATACGGAAGATAGCAAACTGTACAGAAAAAAAGCAAAGGAAAGGAGGTAGAAAGTGTTGGAGAACTTATTATAAAGGAGGAAGACAGGACAAAAATATAAAAAGGGGATAAAAAGAACAAGAAGAAAGCAAGAAAAAATTGAAAATTGTTTAATATTTCTTTTAATAATATCTAACAATTGATGTATAAAAGAATAAGTGAAGAGTGTAAGGAAAAGGATAAATTTCAAAGAGGAAATAAAATCTTAAGAAAAAGAAATAAAAAATTAGTTAAAAATAAAACCAGGAAAAGGAAGAAACGTATCTACGAAGAAAAGTGATAAAAGAGAAGAGAAATATTTATAAAACGATGTAAGAAAAAATAAAAGAAGGGGGAATAGGGAAAGAACAGAGAAATATTATAGAAAATCAGAGAAGGAATTTAGAAAGATGTTAAAAAATGAAAGAACACTTGTTACTAAATAAAAATTTGGATGAAAAGAGGAAAAGAAGGATAATAAAGAATTAATTATGAAGGAATAAAAAAAAGCATTAATAATAAAGTGTTAAAATATATATGACGTCAAAAGATGAAAAAAGGAAAGGAAGGAAAGAAATAATGAAGATAGCCCAATTTAAAGAAAAAAAGGATAAAGCAGAGGAAAGAAGGGAGAGTGTTGACAAGCTTATGATAAAGAAGGAAGAAAGAAGAAAAAAGGGATTAAAGAAACAAGTAGGAAGCAAGGAAAGGTTGAAAATGGTAAAAGTTGTTTTTAAATAATGTCTATTAATTCATGGGTAAACGTATAAGTGGAGTGTGTGAGGAAGGGAAGTAAATCACAAAGAGGAAATAAAATCAGAAATGAAAGGAGTAAAAAAGTGCGTAAAAGTGAAAGCAGGAAAAGGAAGAAACGTATATACGATAAAAATAATACAGGAAAAGAGAAATATCAAAGGAAAGATCTGAGAAAAAAGAAAGAAGGGGGAATAGGGAAAGAGAAGAGAAATATTATACAAAATTAAGGAAGAAACTTAGAAAGATGTTAAAGAATGGAAGAAAACTTGTTATTAAGTATGAACATTCATTAAAAAGGAACAATTTATTCTTCAATAATATCTAACAATTGATGATTAAGAGAATAAGTGGAGACTGTAAGGAAGGGAAGTAAATCACAAAGAGGAAATAAAATCAGAAGTAAAAGGAATAAAGTAGTTCGTAAAAATAAAAGCAGAATGAAGATAAAAACTTAACTACGAAAAAAGCGAGATAAGAAACGAGAAATATAAAAAAAATTAAGAAAAGAAGAAAAAATAGGAGAAAGGGAAAAGGGAAATAGGAGAGAAATATCATAAAAAATAAAGGAAGAAATTTAGGAAAAAGTTAAAGAAAGAAAGAGAACTTGTTAAAAAGGAAATAACAAAGGAAAGGAGGAAGAAAGTGTTGACAAGCTCATAATAAAAAAAGAAGAAAGGAGTAAATGATAAAAAAAAGGATGAAAGAAACAAGAAAAAAGCAAGAAAAAGTTGGAAATGGTACATCTTGTTTTTCAATAATACCTAACAATTGATGAATAAGAGAATAAGTGGATAGTGTAAGGAAGGGAAGTAAATCAGAAAGAGGAAATAAAATCAGAAGTTAAAGAAATAAAAAAGTTTTTAAAAATGAAAGCAGAAAGAAGTAAGAAGCGTAACTATGAAAAAAATAGGAAAACAACAGAGAAGTATTAAAAAAAAATAAAGGATAGAATTTAGGAAGAAGTTAAGGAATGGAAGAAAATGTGTTACTAAGTATGAATGCGCATAAAGGGAGGAAAGGAAGGATAATTAAAAGATATGTAAAGATTATGAAGCAAAATGATAAAAAAGGAAAGAAAGAAAAAAAGCGGAAGATAGTAAAATGTGCTGAAAAAGGAAAACCCAAGGGAAAGGAGGGGGAAAGTGTTGGAGAATTTATAATAAAGGAGGAAAAGCAGAGGAAAATATTAAAAGGGGATGGAAGGGACAAGAATAAAGAAACGAGAGGTTAAAAATTATACGAATTGTTTTCTAATGATGTCTAACAATTGATGGCTAAAAAATAAGTAAAAAACGTAAGGAAGGGAAGAAAATTGTAAAGAGGAAATTAAATCGGAAGTGAAAGGAATAAAAATGTGTGTCCATATAAAATAAACAAAAAGGAAGAAGCATATCTATAGAAAAAAAATTATTAAAGGAAAGAGAAATAATAAAATAAGGTATAAGAAAAAATAAAAGAAGGAAAATAAAAGAAAAGAAGAGAAATATTATAAAAAATCGAGAAAGAAATTTAAAAAAAATTTAAAGATTAGAAGAAAACTTGTTACTAAGTATAAATGTGGACGATAGGAGAAAAAGAAGTAGGATGAAGAATTTAATAAGAATAAATAAAGAAGCATAATTAATAAAGCGTTTATATATATATATATATATATATATATATATATAAAGATAACATATAAAA
>JAUELO010000484.1:0-12018 GCA_032357855.1 Amphibolips quercusostensackenii
GCGGATTCTGGAAAGGTAGTAGTCCTTGTTGTTGCGGATTCAGCCAAGCACCATGTTGTTGATCCGGGAACATTGTTTGTTCTGGTCCATAAATAATGGGTGCTTCAGTTAAAAGAGGCCCCTGTAAATCTATAAAAAAATATTATTGTGGGGCTAATTTCAGATATTGTAATAAGACTCAGAAAAAACAGTCTCGAGTAAAACTAAATTGAGACCACAGGTGGGAACCTAGATTCATTTGTTTTTCATTGAAAATAACATCATGGAGTTATCTTATTAGAAAACAGGATGCGCCAGAAATAGTGCCGTGAAAAAAGGAATCTCTAGTTTTAGCATTGAAGCAAGGATTTCGCTTACCACCATAATTTGTAACGTGAGGAGCGGTTGGGTTCTGGCTGGCTGGGCTGGTCCGGTGCTGATCCATTTCACGAAGACGTTGTTTCAATTTTGCAACCGGTCCGAATCGAGAAGTGGCAGCTCCAGTTTGAAATAGATCATATCCAGATTGGACTGGATCAAGTCCACCTCTTGGTGCATTGATAGGTCCTAGAGCTACATTTGCCAAATATGAAAAAAGTATTAATATTAGAAAAGCATGAAACTTGATGGAGGCCAAAAAAGTTAGTTTTTTGTTGTTGAAAATCTGGTATTTTTTAATTTGGAAAAAAATTTAATTATATTCTTTCTATTTCATTTTTGTAAGAGATTTTTAAATTTAAACCTACAAGAAAATTTTAAAAAGCCCAAAAATCGTCAATAATGTACATAGTGAGAAGTTTAATTGCTTCCCGATGTCAGGTGATTGAACGTTAGTTGAAGTATTTTGACGAAAATAACACTAGTAATTTGCTCTGAGAGAAGGTCAGAAGTGGTAAGCTTCAGTAGGTTATAACATATGAATTATTGGTGCTAGGTCATTATTTCTTGAGAAGTTCCAATTCATAGATTTAAACTCTACAATATGATTCTTTAGCCTCTTTTTCGACAAAATCATGTTCTTTTAAAAAGCTATAACTCAGCACCTATGAAAGTTAAAATGATTTTTTTCTTAACTTTCTCAGAATTTTGTCAAAAGAAATTTTTTTGCTAGCCGTTTTGTTTTCTAAAATAATATCTCAACTTCGTATTTTGTTGATTTCTAAGCTTCTCTGAATTTCTTTACGCATTTGGAATTCTTAAAAAATCTTTTACAGTGAGCCTTCACCAACCTTAGCCTAACAAAAATATTGCAAAAAGTTGTATTCTGAAATATTATTCTTACATAGTATGCAATTATTTTGTGCAAATAAATCAAATAATCTCAGCATCTCTTTTTTTAGTGTAAAAAATTTGGATCATTAAGAATTTTATAATTTTTTCAATTTAAAAAATTTTTTACTGAAGGATTGTTGAAAATGAAATAAAGTCAGTAAAGTTTTTACAAATTTTCTTCTTAAGTCATAACTGTTAAGTTTACAAAGAGTTATATATTCCTCTATCAAGAAATGTTATTAAAAAATTATATTACAGGACTTTTTTGTTGTAACACTTGTCTTTTGGATAAAATTCGGATATTTCTTATATACAATTAAAAACTCGTGAAAGCGGTTTTTTTTAACATAATTTTTAATACTTTTTTTCCGATTATTTGAATTTCAAATACACTAGACTTCTTATTACTTAAAAGCTAAGTCAAACATTATTATAAAATTTTGTTCTAAATGAAAACTGTATCATCTTTAGAGGTTTTTGTATATTAAAAAAAAAATTCTTTCACAGGAAAATTGTTGAAACATTTTTTCAATCACTGGTGCATCTTAGTGTCATTTTTATTAAATTTTCATTTAATTTTTATTAAATGATGCGACCATGACTTTCAAAATAGGAAAATCGATTTTGAAAAAACTGAAAATTTAAAAAAAAATTATTGTCAAAAATTTTTTAAAAAATGTTCACAGCAAATTTTTTATGTCTTAAAGAATAATTTTGCGGCAACATAAAGCAATATTTAATAAAAATGATCTAAGTCCAAGAATCTTTCTGTGAAATGTGATTGAGGCTCACCGTAACAGTTTGTCTTTTAACGAAAGAGATTTTGATTTTAATTTAAAGACAGTTAAGGTCAACCAAAAAATACGAATTTTCAACAAAATAGTTGACATCTTAACCGAAAGGGATACTTTTTAGCAATATTAAATAATTTTCAACAATATAATTTTCTACAAAATAGACAAATTTTGAATGAAAGACAATGAATTTCAACCAGATTGTTTAATTTTTAACCAGGTAGTTAATCTTCTAACGAAGTAGTGAAATTTTTCCAAAAAAAAAAAAAAAATTTCAAGCAAATAGATGAATTATCAGCTTAAATTATAAATAAAAAATTTTAAAAAATAAAATAGTTAAATTTTGAACTAAAAGGGATGGATTTTCAAACATAAAAGACAAGTTTTCAAGAATAAAAGATTTTTTAATTCAGAAAAGAAAAATATAAAACCAACTTTTTTAAGTTTTAACTGAAGAAAAGGGATTTTTAACCTTAAAGCATGAGCTTCCAGCAAGAAATATATTTCTGATACTAAACATTGATTTTCAACCATTTCGGCAAATTTAAAACAAAAAAGAACGCCTTTTTAAAAACATTACTAAATTTTTAAACATGAAAAAGCGAATTTTCTACAGAACACATAAAATCTTAACCAAAAATACTCATTTCCAACCAGAAATTGTATTTTTACATGTTCAACATGAAAAACTAATATAGAATCAAAAAAAAATTTTAGCCAAAAATGGAGGTTAATTTTCAATCAAAGAGATAAGTTTTTTATTAAACTAATGCTTTTCCACAAAATTAATAATTTATTATCAATAAGGATAGACGCATTTTCACTAAAAAATACATAGTTGAACTTGGAATAAAAAAGATAAATTCTGAACGGAAAATGAAGTAGTTGCATTTTTCGTTCAAAACTTGATTTTCGACATAATAAAAGAATTTTTCACCAAAATTTAGTTAAATTTTAAACAGAATATATGAATTTTCTACTAACTGAGTTCGCGTGCTGCCAACATAAGATCGTCGCGAGCATGTCGTGATTGAGGACGAGAAGGCACCAAAGGCACAGTCTGGTATTGCGGTGGCCCTTGATCTTCGCCAATATCGCAAAAATTAATACCTCTATTCTGTTGAAATGGTTCTAAATTGGTATTTTCTTGCGAAGCTTCCGAATTTTTTAAGAATTTAGTCGTCCATCCTTTACACCATAATCTTCTTCCTCCTTCTATAGGTAGAAATATGAGGAAATATGTAGGGAATACTTGAAAATACTAAATATTATTGTGAATTAGTCCAGAATACTTAAAAATATTCCAAAATATATTTTAAAACAAATCACGGAAAAAGTATTTTTCATAACGCCCTTCCCCAAATATTGACTTTCGACGCTTGTGTAGAGCATCGAAAGTGTACGTTCGCAGAATACAGTTCAAAATTTTTTCAAAAAGTTTCCAAATTTTTTGAAAGGTATAAAATATTTCTACAAGTTTGGAAATTATTAAAATTTTTTGAAATTTTGTAAATTTTTTGGTAATTTTGAGAAATTTTGGACATTTTTTGAAAGTTTGAAAATTTTAGAAAACTAAAATTTTTGGAAACTTTAAAAATGTTTAGAAAATTTAAAAATTTTGGCCAATTTTTTGGATGTTTAAAATTTCTTGAAAGTTTCAAAATATTTAAAAAAGTAAAAAATCTATTTGAATTTTTGAAAAATTTTGCAAGTTGTGAAAAATTTCGGACAATTTTAGGAAAGTTAGGAAACTATTAAAAAATTTTAACTGAAAAATTTTGGAAAAAAATTGTTTGGAAATTTTTGAAATATTGATAATTTTGAACTTTTTTTATAGATTCAAATTTTTCAAAAAGATCTCTCAAATTTTGGAAATGTTTGAAAATTTCGAAAAAGTGGGAATTTTTGGGGATTTTTTAAACAGTTTGAAAATTAATAAAATTTTTGGGAATTTCAGAATTTTTTGTAAGGGCTTAAAAATTTTTTGGAAATTATTAAAATTTATGTAAATTTATTGGAGATTTCGGAAACTTTTGGAAATTTTTTGAAAGTTTGAAAATTTTTAGAAACTTGAAAAAAGTTTAAGAATTTTTTTAATTTTGGGCAACTTTTCGAGTGTTTCAAATTTCGAAAAAAATTTTGGAAATTTTTTAAACTTTTGGAAATTTTTGGAAAGTTTGAAAATGTTTAAAATCATTTATTTTTGTGAATTGTATTAAAGTTTCAATGCTTTTAAATTTTTTGAAATTTAAAATTTTTTTGAAGTTTGGGAAGTAATAGCTTTTTTTGGAAATTTTTTGAAATTTTCAAAAAGCTTGGAAAAGGTTCAAAATTTCTGGAGATTATGAAGTAATTGAAAATTAAAAAATTTTTTGGGAAATTTGAGAATATTGATAATTTCTATATTTTTTACAGTTTTAAATTTTTTATAAAAGTTTGCTAAATTTTTGAAAAATTTTGCAAATTATAGAAACTTTTTTAAAATTTTTAAAATTTTGCAAATTGTGAAAATTTTTTAAAATTAATTGAAAATTTTGAAAACCTCAAAATAGTTACAATTTTTTAAAAATAAAAAAATTTTTGAAATTTTTTGAGAAGTTTGGAATTTTTTGAAATCATAAAATTTTTGGAAACCTCAAAATGTTTGGGAATTTTTCAAAGTTTTGGCAGTTTTTTAGATGCAAAGAATTTTGAAAAAAAAATTTGGAAATTTTTTAAGCTTTTAGAAATTTTTTAAAAAGTTTGGAAATTTTTTCAGCTTTTAGAAATTTTTTAAAAAGTTTGGAAATTATTAAATTTGGGAGAATTTTTTCAAATTTTGTACACTTATAGTAATGTTTTGAAAGTTTGAAAATTTTTAAAATTAATAAAATTTTGGGAATTTTTGAATTTAAATATTTTTGAAATTTTTGGAATTTTTTAAGAGATTACAATTTACAAAAGTTTAGAAATTATTAAAATTTCGGAAATTTTAAAAAATCTTGCAAATTCGGAACAATTTTGGAAATTTTTTAAAAAGTTTGGAAATTATTAAAAATTTTTAAACGTCTGGAAATATTTGTAAATTTTTGAAAATTTTAAAACATTTTGAAATTGTTAAAAAAATTTTGAATTTTTGAAAGTTTTTGCATTTCTTTCCATAGCAATACATAGTTCTTTAGTTACTGTGCCCATTTCGTTGTGTTAGCCTTTGGCTCTCCAACCCTTTTTTAAAAATTTTACGCATGAAATAACACAAAACTAGTACTAATGTAAGATTCAATCTTGACGTCAAAGGCATTATTTGAACGTAATCTTAAGTACCTACTTAACTAAGATAATTGATAGCATGGGAGGAACAAAAAATAGTTCAAAAAAGGCTGAGATGCATAAAAGAACATGAAAGTTGGATGGGGTGCCAAACAATGTGAAAATTTTTGTTTGGAAATCTGGTCTCGTTGACGCATTCATGTCTAGAAAAATTTCTTTTACTTTCTTGAAACAGACATTTTTCCGCAACACATTCTTTAAGAATCCTCTCGTTACTGACTGTCCTCCAACAATTTCAAAGAAATCATGGCATTTATGAGTATTTTAAAGTCTTTGAAGAATTTCTAGAAAACTTAGAATATAAATACAATAAGATAAAATTTAAGACAAATTTAAGGAAACTTAAGGAATTTTACAGGATTTGCAATACAGGGTGTCCCAGAATCAAGTGTCCAGACTTATGAAGCTCTATAAAAATCAAATAAATTAATGGAAAATTTCTTTTCCGAAAATGAGTTCAAGCGTTAGAAGACAACGCCATGGTGGGGTTCGCGACGGTAACTACACTATGTTGGACACTTGAGTCTGAGGCATACTTTATTGTACTGAATATTCAGGGATTTGAGGGCCTCTAATTATTTTAAAGGTTCAGTTTTTTTCAAAATGCTTTGCTTATTGGTGCAGATGCGATAATGACACCAAAGAAAAAGTGCATAGACCATGGTTTTGCGAGCACCCTACAAAAAAAATTTCAATAAGAAACAAATTTTAAAGCTCTAAAAAATGCCTTGAAATATTTTAAAAATAACTAAAATATCTCAATTAGATTAGAATTTTATTAAATGATTGTACTAAATTTTAAATGCTTTGGAATTTTGTTTTGCATATTCGAAAATACTTAGAATTTTTAAAAATATTTTGGAATATTTTTAAATTTTTTAAACTTTTAAAAATTTAATAAATTTTTTTAAATTCAATGAAATCACTAAGATCCTTGTAAATCATAGGAAATTTACCTAATTCTTTGCAAATGCACTAAAACCCTTTAAGATCCTCTGGAATGTTTCAAACCCTTCCAAGTCCATTTAAATTATTTAAATTGAATTATACATTTTTAAAGTTTTTTAGAAATTCTCTAAAATTTTCGCAAATCTCTTGAAACTTTATGAACCTTTCAAAAACTTTTTGAAATCTTTTAAAATACCCTTAAATTTCCCAAATTTTAAAAAATCTATTACAATAACATAACCTCTTAACGTCCTTAAAAATGCCTTTGAATTTTTTAAATACCTTGAAATATTATAAATTCGATTAAATTACAAACATAACTTCAAAAATCTTTAGAATCTTTTGAAGCAGCTTGCAATATTTTAAATCCTGTAAAATATTTGAAATACTTTGCGAAGGAAATTTTATAAGGCTCTTGAAAATATTTTGGAATTTGAAGAAAATAACTCAAAATTTATCAAGTACTTTGGAGCCCTCTTAAATCATTGAGATCAATAAAAAATTCCTGCAATATTTTAGAATATTCGGGAATCTTCAAAATACTATGAAATATTTCAAATACTTTAAGAACATGTAAAATACCTTTGAATCATTAAAATCATTAAAAATATGAGAAAATATTTTCTACTGTCCAAAAATGCATTTAAATATTCTAAAGTCCTTCAGAATATTCCAAACGGTTTAAAATCTATTAAAATTATTATCAAAGTAAATTATAAATTTCTTAATATTTCTGAAATTACTTGAAAAAGTTTGATGGATAGCGAGGATTTAGACAAAAAAGTGTTCTGTACGCCAAAGCGTGTGGTCAGAATGGAGCGTAGGATAAAGACAAGGGAAAAGAGAAAGACAAATTTGAAAGTAGAGGGACAAAAAAAGATGAAAATTCAGAAGTAGATGAAATGCGTAAAAGAATAATGAGAAGATGCAGATGAACAAAAAAGGCAGGAGTAATGGAAAGAAGAAATCAAACAAGAAATTGTGTGAAAAATGTCTAGGAAAAAAAAAGAAAAGGAAGTGGGATAAAATTAAGGGGAATTTGGAAAAAAAAAGATGCAGCCATAAAAAAAAATATAAGAAAAGCAGGAACAGCCTAGTGAAAAGGTAGCACAGTTGGAAAGTAGGAACCTAAAGATAGAAAACTCAAACCGGGTATCTGATGGTTAGTAGAGCAGTGATAAGGTGACAGAAAGGCTAAGGGAAATGAAAAAAATAGAAAGGAAAGAGAGATATAAAAGTCACTGAAACATAGTGATAAAGGGTCAAGGATATGAAGATGAGGAACTAAGGAAAGGAAAAAATGATGTGCAGTGAAGGAAATGCAAAAAGGAGAGGTAATGGTAGTGGCTTAACTAAAGAAACAAGAACATAAGAGGGAAGTGATGACAAAAAATAGGGCGTTATATGAAAGCTTGGAGGCAATAAAGAATAATTCGACATAAGTAGATAGGTAAGTAGATAGGGTGGTAGGAAAACAGGAAATAGCAAAAAACTAAAGTATACGGTATATAAAAGAAGCAAAGAATGAAGGATTTGTTACTTAAATATAGCAGGCTCAGAGTGGAAGAATAGGGCCTTGATGAACAACTTGGCACAATGGAATGTAGTAGTAATGATAAAAACGTGGCGAGATGAAAGGAAATGAGAAAGATTAAGGGAAAGGTTACCAAGAAGTTATAAATTTCAAGTGCAAAACGCGAAGAATAAGATTCAAAAAGGCAAACAATTGAATGCAATGGTGATGGAAGTGAGGAGCAAATTAATAACAGGAGAGGCTAAGAGAGGGATAAAAGAACAAAACAAAGAGATAGCAGTGCAAAAATTAGACGTAAGGGACAAATTAGAGAAAAGTTAGGGTGTATGTAAACAGTGAAATGCAAGAGAATTCAAAAAAGTTAAAAAAATTAATGAAAGAAAATAAGGAGGAGGAGGTTAGGCTTATAATATGAGGAGATTTCAATACGAGACCAGGAGATAGAGGAGGGAGAAAATTAAGAGAAGAAAGGGAAAGAAAGGTCAAAGACGAGATAATATATTGGGACGGAAAAAAATTGTTGAAGTGTTTGGAAAAGGTGGGATGGTTTGTCTTAGACGGAAATATAGAAAGGGATGAGAAAGGTGAATTTACATATTTAGGAAGTGAGGGGCAAATGAATATCAGGGGAGGATAAGAGAGAGATGAGAGAACAAAAAGAAGGAATTTCAGTAGAAGAATTAGACGTGAGGGACAAATTACAGAATAGTAGGGGTGTATGTAAACAGTGAAATGCAAGAAAAGTAAAAAAAGATAAACAAATTAATGAAAAAAAAATAAGGAGGAGGTTAGGCTTATAATATGGAAAGATTTCAATACGAGACTATGAAATAGAGGAGGGAGCTAATTAAGAGAAGAGAGGGGAAAAAATGTCAAAGACAAGATAATATATGAGGACGAAAAGAAATTGTTGAAGTGTTTGCAGAAGGTGGGATGATTTGTCTCAGACAGAGATAAAGGAAGAGATGAGAAAGGTAAATATACATGTTTAGGAGGAGAAAAGAAAACGTTAATTGATTATGTGATATAGAATGATGCGGTAAGATAAATGGTCAAGAAACTAGAGGTAGGGTATTACGTGGGTTCAAACTGCTTTTCCATGATAGTGACAGTAGAGAAAGGGAAAGTGATAACAATATAGATAGAAAGAGAGCTAAGTTAAGAGGAACAGGAAGAGAAGATTAGTCAAGAGAAGGAGAAAAAAAGTTAAAGGAAAAGATCAAAAATATCAAAATAGAAGACGGAAATGTAAGCAAGGATATGAAGATAATAATAAAAGAAATAAAAAAAAATAAGAGTGTAAGGAAAGGAATAAAGAAAAGGACATTACAAAAGAATGAATGGTCGAAGTGTTATGAATAATAAAAGATGGAAAGGCGACTGTAATGGATGAAGTTTCAAATACAGTCTAACAGAACTAAACGATTGGGCATGAATAATGTGCAATAGAGCTCGGAGAGAAGAGTGGTGTTTAGAGTCATGAAAAGAAGGAGCAGTGGCACATAGAGTAAATGACGGTAAACGGAGGACTTTTAAGGTTATAGGAAAGTGACGCTAATGTCAACATTTTATGAAGTATATGTAACGGTTTCGTCATAGGGATTGAACAAAATAGTTAAAGAACAAACTATTGTGCCACCGAATCAGACAGAGCATATACAAGGAATAGGAATGATAAATAACATATATATTTTGAATTATCTAAAAAATAAAAGAATCAAAAGGGAAAAAGGAGCAATAATGGTAATGATTGTAAAGTTAAAAGAGGTTTTTGACTATTCAAACTAAGTTGAAAAAGAACAAGGTGTGTTGAAAAAAGAAATACGAGAGGGCTTTGTAAAGGGGTTATCGAAAATTTTTATAGAGACAAAAAGCAGGGCGAAGTTAGGACAACAAATAGGAAATAGCTTCTGGTTAGTGATAGAAGCAAAGAAAGGTTGTCCTTTGAGCCCATTTTCATTTAATATAATAATCTCCAAAATATAAGAGGAAATGAAGGAAAAGGGATAGGAAGGAGTAAGGATGGGAGAAAGAAATATATATACTGACATGCGCAGAGGATGCGGTTTTGATGGCGTAAAAGGTAAAAGGAATGGTAGGCTTGATTACAGGATTAGAGAATTACTGAGATAGAAATAGAATTAATTCAAATGTAAAAAAGACAAAGATAATGAAGATTAGAAAAGAAGGGAAAAGAAAGAATGAATAGGATAGGAGATGGAAGGAGGTAAGGTTTGAAAAAGTAAAGAAGTTCAAATAGTTAGGTTCTATTTCGCAAACAAATGTAGACCATATAGCTCATATAACAGAAAAAATAAAAAAGGGCAGGCGTAATGAAACAGGTATGGAAAATAGAAAAAAAAAAAAGGTTTAAACAAGATAAGAGAAAAAGAGTGTGGTTGTTTGATGCACTGGTATGTACGGGATTAGGTTATGGAGTGGAGTTATAGGGATGAAAGGTGCAGAAAGAGATTGAGATTTTACATGGGAAGTTTGCAAGGTGGACGCTAAACGTGAACTAGAGGACACTTAGATGTACAGTAAGAGAAGAAGCGCAAAGGGATAAATTAAGTACTAGAAAGAGAAAGAGGGCATGTCAATTTGATACTAGGTTAAGGAAGGGAAATGAAGGGAATTCATCGAAAAGATGTGTTTAAAGAAGGCAGAAAAGAAGAGAGAAAAAGCGATAGAACTAACAAAAAAAAAATGAGAAAAAAGTGAATTTCTAAGTGCTAGAGATTTTGGAGAGTGGAATGGGTTACGTTATAAGGAATTAGAGAGAAGGGACAGGGAAAGACAATTAATGAATAAATGTGAAATAATTGAGAAATTAAAATGTAATAAATGGTTCAAGATCATAAAAAAGAAAGGTGTACCAAAATTATTTTAAAAAGAGATGGTGAGAAATAAGATTGACCAAAATAGAAAGATTTCGATTGAAAAACGAGGTAAGGAAGGGCATGTATTGAAAAAAAAAGAGAACAGATAGTGTAGCATATGTGAGTGGGAAAAGGAAACACGAGATTATAAATAATAAGTATGTACGAGAGAAATAGAAGATCGATAAAGTTTGCAAGTGAATGAGATAAAGGTCCTGGGCAAGGTCCTTGTAAGAAACTGAGGTCATTGCCACTCTCAGGGGACACATAATTAATAAGAAGACGTACTGAGAAGCCTTTTAGATTACCCTACATGATTTGAATTCATTCAAAATTCAAATAAATTGATAAAATTAATAAAAAGTTTTTCAGGATTTTTCAAAATTCATAAAAATACCTAGAATCATCTAAATATTTTAGAATACTCTACCATACTGTAGAATTTTAAAAATTTACTTTCATTTTTTTTTTAAATGACTGTAAATTTATGAAAATTTTCAAATTCCTTTGAAATTATTAAACTCGATAAAAATTTTTTTTGGATATTTGAGAATATTATTAAATCTTCAAATTACATAGAGACCTTTTCATATCCCTTAAAATCATTGAAATCCTTTAAAATCCCTGAAAATTTTTTTAATAAATTGAAAATGCATTTAAATCATTTTCAATAATATAAAATATTGCGCATTCCTAAAAATATATTTAAATTATATAAATAATATAGATGTTTTTTTAATTTTTTCAAATTCCTTGAAATTTCTTAATTCTCTTGGAACTTTTTAAAGCTCCTGTGGCTATGGAATTTTTTTGATTTTTCTAAAATATAAATATGCATTTGAAGTTTCTATTAATTACTAATATCGATTCAAAATATATTTAAAGTATACTTCAAATTATTTAAATTGATTGATAATTTCTTGATCAATTTAAAATATTCTAAAGCCTTTCAGATATTTTGAAATATTTGAAATACCTTTACAACTTTGAGGACACCTAAAAATTTTTTTCAATCTTTTAAAAATACATTACTATCTTTTCTAAAAAAAAAATAATTTTCTACAAATATTCAGTTAAATTGGCAACACAATACATGAATTTTCAACTAACTTGTAGCTTTAACAAAATAGTCCTGGCTGTTTTGTCTTGTTTCTTCAGTGGGTATTTTTTCTTTTTGTTTTCTTCCTCCTCCTCCTCTCCCTCGATATCCTGATGATTCTGTAAAAAACTGCTGGTATATACAAAACTCACCATAGCTCATCCAAAATATCTAGATGCTGACCGCTGATCTACATTCTCTAGT
>JAUELO010000513.1:0-12017 GCA_032357855.1 Amphibolips quercusostensackenii
ATATCTTTGCGAAATATTCAAAATATTTGGTAATATTTGTAAAATTATTGGAATCTTTGTGAAATCCTTAGGAAATCTTTATGAAACCTTTTTAAAATATTTAAAAATTTTTGTGAAATCTTTCTGAAAACTTCAGAAATCTTTGTAAAATATTTGATAATATTTGTGAAATTATCGCCATCTATTTGAAATCATTCTCATCTTTGTAAAATCTTTCTGAAATTTTGAAAAAAATTTTCGAAATATTCAAAATATTTTTTTAATATTTTAGAAATATTGTATAATATTTGTTTAATCAATTGAATCTTTGTAAAATCTCTAAAAAAATCATTGAAATCTTGGCGAATTATTAAAAATATTTGGTAATATTTGTTAAATTATTGAAATCTTTGTGAAATCTTTGAAATCTGTGTGAAACCTGTGTAAAATCTTTGAAAATTTTCGCGAAATATTTTAAATATTTTATAATATTTGTGTAATTATTGAAATCTTTGGGAAATTATTGCATTCTTTAGAAATATCAAAAATCTTTGGTAATATTCCTGAAATTATTGATATCTTTATAAATTGCTGCGAAATATTTGAAATATTTTTTAAGTATTTTATAATATTTGTGTAATTATTTAAATATTTTTGAAACTTTTAAAAAATCATTGAAATTCTTGCAAAGTATTTAAAATACTTGGTAATATTTGTAAAATTATTGGAATCTTTGGCAAATCTTTAAATTTTTGGAAATCTTTGGGAAATATTTAAAATATTTGGTAATATTTGTAAAATTATTGGAATTTTCGTAAAATCTTTTGGAAATCTCTGTGAAATATTTGATGATATTTGTGAAATTATCGCAATGTATGAGAAATCATTAAAGTCTTTGTGAGATCTTTTAAATCTATCCGAAATCTTTGCGAAATATTTGTGGAATTTTTTTAATTTTTTGGAAATCATTCTAATTTTTGTGAAATATTAAAAAAAAAATTCCGAAATATTTGAAATATTTTTAAAATATTTTTTAAATATTTTTATAATATTTGTTGAATTAATGAAATCTTTGTGAAATCTTTGGAAAATCATTAAAATCTTTGCGAATTATTTAAAGTATTTGGTAATATTTGTGAAATTATTGAAATCTTTGTAAAATCTTTGAAATCTTTGTAAAACCTTTCTGAAGTCTTTGAAAATTTTTGTGAAATCTTTCTGAAATCTTAAGAAATCTTCGTGAAATATTTGATAATATTTGTCAAATTATCGCAATCTATGGGAAATCATTGAAGTCTTTGTGAAATCTTTCAAATCTATCCGAAATCTTTGCGAAATAGCTGTGAAATCTTTGGAATTTCTTTTAAAATATTTGAAATATTTCTTTAATATTTTTGAAATATTCTATAATATTAGCTCAATCAATGAAATCTTGGTGAAATCTCTGGAAAATCATTAAAATCTTGGCGAATGATTAAAAATTTTGGCTAATATTTGTTAAATTATTAAAATCTTTGTGAAATCTTCAAAATCTGTGTGAAACCTTTGTGAAATCTTCAGACTTTTTTTGAAATCTTTAGAAATCTTGGTGAAATCTTTAAAATATTTTAAAATATTTGTACAATTATCTCAATTTTTGGGAAATCTTTGAGAAATCATTAAAATGTCAAAAAAATATTAAAAATATTTGGTAATATTTGTGAAATTACTAAAATCTTCGTGAATTCATTAAAATCATTGAGAAATCGTTAAAATATCTGTGAAACCTTTCTGAAATTTTGAAAAAATTTTCATGAAATCTTTCTGAAATCCTAAGAAATCTTTATGAGATAATTAATAATATTTGTGAAATTATCGCAATCTGTGGGAAATCATTGAAGTTTTTCTAAATTTTTTTAAATCTATCCAAAATCTTCGCGAAATGTTTGTGAAATTTTTTTAATCTTCGGGAAATCATTCTAATCTTTGTGAAATCTTTTTGAAATTTTTGCAAATTTTTTCAAAATTTTTAAAATATTTTTTAAACATATATGAAATATTTTATTATATTTGTTTGATCAGTGAAATCATTGTGAAAGCTCTAGAAAATCGTTGAAATCTTCAGCGAATTATTTTAAATATTTAGTAATATTTGTAAAATCATTGAAATCTTTGTGAAATCTTTTAAATCCATCCGAAATCTTTGCGCAATTTTGTGAAATTTGTTTAATCTTTGAAAAATCTTTTTAAATTATTAAAAAAATTTTGCGAAATATTTGAAATATTTTTTAAATATTTTATAATATGTGTGTAATTATTGAAATCTTTGGGAAATATTGAAAATATTTAGTAATATTTGTAAAATTATTGAAATCTTTGTGAATTCATTGAAATCTTTATGAAATCTATTAAATCTTTGAAAATTTTTTAAAAATCTTTTTAAAATCTTTAGAAATCTTCGTGAAATGTTTAAAATATTTAATAATATTTGTGAAATTATCGCAATCTTTGGGAAATCATTAAAGTCTGTAAAATCTTTTAAATCTATCCGAAATCTTTGCGAAATATTTGTGAAATTTTCTAAATCTTTGTTAAATCTTTAAAAATTTTCTCAAAATGTTAAAAATATATTTGAAATATTTTTTAAAAATTTTGTATAATATTTGTGTCATTTTCAAAATCTTTAGAAAATCATTGAAATCTTTGGAAATATTAAAAATATTTAGTAATATTTGTGAAATTATTGAAATCTTTGTTAATTCATTGAAATCATTAAAAAATCATTTAATTCTTTGTAAAATATTTTTGGAATCTATGGAAATTGTTGCCAAATATTTGAAATATTTTTAAAGTATTATATAATATTTGTGTAATAATTGAAATTTTTGTGAAATCTCTGGAAAATCATTAAAATCTTTGCGAATTATTTAAAAAATTCGGTAATATTTGTGAAATTATTAAAATTCTTGTGAAATCTTTGAAATCTTTGTAAAACCTTTCTAAAATCTTTAAAGATTTTTGTAAAATCTTTATAAAACTTTGTGAAATATTAAAAATATTTGATAATATTTGTGAAATTATCGCAATTTATGGGAAATCATTGAAGTCTTTGTAAAATCTTTCAAATGTATTCGAAATTATTGCGAAATATTTGTGAAATGTTTTGAATCTTTGCAAAATCATTCTAATCTTTGTGAAATCTTTCTGAAATCTTTGTAAAACCTTTTGTAAAATCTTTGAACATTTTTGTGAAATCTTTAGAAATTTTTATAAAATCTTTGTGAAATATTTTAAATATTTGATAATATTTGTGGAATTATCGCAATTTTTGGGATATCTTTGAAAAATCATTAAAATTTTTGGGAAATATTTGAAATATTTTTTTAACATTTTTGAAATATTTTATAATGTTTGTTTAATTAGTGAAATCTTTGTGAAATCTCTAGAAAATCATTTAAATCTTTTCAAATTATTTAAAATATTTGGCAATATTTGTAAAATTATTGAAATCTTTGTTAAATCTTTCAAATTCTTGTGAAACCTTACTAAAGTCTTGAGACATTCTTGTGAAATCTTTAGAAATCTTTGTTAAATGTTTAAAATATAATAATATTTATAGAATTATCGCAATTTTTGGAATATCTTTGAAAAATCATTGAAATCTTAGGAAAATGTTTAAAATAATTGGTGATATTTGTGAAATTATTGAAATCTTTGTAAATTCATTGAAATTTTTCGAGAAATTATCAAATTCTGTGTAAAATATTTCTGAAATCTTTGGAAATTTAGGCAAAATATTTGAAATATTTTTGAAGTATTTTATAATATTTTTGTAGTTACTAAATTCTTTGTGAAATCTATGAAAAATAATTGAAATCTTTGCGAATTATTTTAAATAATCCGTAATATCTGTGAGATTATTGAAATCCTTGTAAAATCTTTAAAATCTTTGTGAGACCTTTCTAAAATCTTTTTGAACATTTTTGTGAAATCTTTAAAAATCTTTGTGAAATATTTTAAATATTTGATAATATTTGTGGAATTATCGCAATTTTCGGAAAATCTTTGAAAAACCATTGGAATCTTTGGGAAATATTGAACATATTTAGTAATATTTGTGAAATAATCAAAATCTTTGTGAAATTAATAAAATTTTTGAAAAATCTTCAAAATCTCTGTGAAACCTTTTTGAAATCTGTTGAATTTTTTTCAAAAACTTTCTAAAATCTTAAGAAATCTTTGTAAAATATTCGATAATATTTGTGAAATTATCGCAATCTATGAAAAATCATAGAAATCTTTGTGTAGTCTCTCAAATCTATCCAAAATCTTTGCTAAATATTTGTGAAATGTTTTGAATCTTTGTTAAATTATTCTAATCTTTGTGAAGTCTTTCTGAAATCTTTGAAAATTTTTGCGAAATATTAAAAAAAAATTTTTAACATTTTTGAAATATTTTATAATGTTTGTTTATTTAGTGAAATCTTTGTGATATTTTTTGGAAAATTATTTAAATTTTTGTGAATTATTTAAAATATTTGGTAATCTCTGAGAGAACATTAAAATCATTGTAAAACCTTTCTGAAATATTTGGAAATTGTTGCGAAATATTTGAAATATTTTTAAAGTATTTCATAATATTTTTATAATTATTGGAATCTTTGGGAAATCTCTGGAAAATCATTGAAATCTTTGCAAAGTGTTTAAAATATTTGGTAATATTTGTGAAATTATTGGAATCTTTGTAAAATCTTTGAAATCTTTGTGAAACCTTTCTGAAATATTTGAAAATTTTTGTAAAATTTTTTTGAAATCTTTAGAAATCTTTATGAAATTTTTAAAAATCCGTGCGCAATATTTGAAATATTTTATAACATTTTTGTTATTATTGCAATCTTTGGGAAATCTTTGGAAAATGATTAAAATATTTGGTAATATTTATAAAATTATTTAAATCTTTGTGAAATAATTGAAATATTAGTAAAATTTTCGTAAAACATTTTAGAAAGCTTTAGAAATTTTTGTGAAATTTTTCTGAAACCTTGGAAAATCTTTGCAAAATATATGAAATATTTGATAATATTTGCAAAATTATTGCAAACTTTGGAAAATCAGTAAAATCCTTATAAAATCTTTTGAGTCTATGCGAAATATTTTCGAAATATTTGTGAATTTTTCCTAATCTTTAAGAAATCATTCTAATCTTTGTGCAACCTTTGTGAAACTCTCTATAATTTCCGTAAAATTTTTTCTAAAATCTTTGTAAATCTTGGCGACATATTTGAAATATTTTTGAAATACCATTTTGTAGAAAACTCTTTTTTTTTTTACTTAAAATATTTATATTTTCGATTGTTTTTTTTCCTTTTATTTGCTAAAAAATCTTTTTTTATTGAAAATTCAACTATTACATTTTTTTCACAGAATTAATCTTTTTTGTTGAAGATTCCACAATTTCAAATCTATTTTGAATCTTTTTGTTAAAAATTTTAACTGTTTTGTACAAAGTTTTTTATTTTATATTTAAAATTTATATTCTAAAGGAAAATTGATCCAAGTCCAATTATCTAAGTTATCCAATTTATCTATCCAAATGAAAATTGTAATTTGTTTGGAAAATTCTTTTTTCTAAGAGAGAATTATAATTCTTCTGGAAAATTTCCTGAAGCAACGTAAAAGTTGCATACTTTTTAGAAATTCCCTTTATCTGATCAGAATGATAATGCTTTTCGAAAATTTCCTGTTTTCGGTCAAAATTGTAATTCTTAATGAAAATTCACTGTTCTAAGAAAGAATCCTAATTCGTTTTTAAAATTCTCTGAACTAACTTTAAATTATTTTCTTTTTAGAAATTTCCTATTCTAAATCAGAATGATAATTCATTTCAAAAATTGATAGTCCTATGACGATATTTTAATTCTTTTTAAAAATTCACCGCTTCAAAGTCAAAATTGTAATTCTTTTGGAAATTTTCCTGAATCACATAAAAATTATCATTCTTTTTTAAAATTCTTGGTATCAAATCAAAATGATAATGCTTTTTGAAACTTTCCTGTTTTGGGTCAAAACTGTTATTCTTTGTGAAAATTCACTGTTCCAAAAGAGAATTATAATTAATTTTTTAAATTTCCTGAACCAACCTCAAAATTTTATTTTTTATTAAATTTCCTGTTCTAAATGAAAATTAATTTTTTTTCAAAGGTTTCCTTTTCCAAATCAGATGCATAATTTTTTTGGGATTTTAGAATTATTTTGGAATCTCAAGGAATTATAGTTCTCTCTTGGAACAGTGAATTTTCATAAAGAATCACAATTTAAACTTCTAACGGAGAATCCTTGAAAAGAAAAATGAATCTGATTTGGAATTGTGATTCTTTATGGCAATTCACTGTTCCAAGAGAGAATTATTATTCTTTTGGGAAATTTCCTTAACCTTCTCAAAATTGACATTCTTTTCAGGAAATCCCTGTTTCAAATCATTCAATTCTTTCAATTCATTCAATTCTTTTGGATCATACTCTTTGAAAGTCAGAATGATCATTTTTTTCGTAAATTTCCCTTTCCAAGTCAAAATTGTCATTTTTTACAAATTCTCTGTTCCAAGTAAAAATGATAATTTCTTAAAAGATTCCCTTTACCAAATCAGAATCAAAATTTTTTGGCAAATTCCCTGTTCACAGTCAAAATTGTACTATATTATCAGAATGCATTGTTCCTAGAGAGAATTATAATTTATTTAAAAATTTTTTTGCACCAGCTTGAAATTATCCTTTTTTTCAAGAATCCCCTGTTCTATGTCCAAATTTATAGTTTTTTTTTCAAAAAATCCTTGAACCAACCTAAAAATTATTATTTTTTTCAGAAATTTTCTGTTGAAAATCAGAATAATAATGCTTTTCGAAAATACTCTGTTTTCAGTCAAAATTGTAATTCTTTTAAAAAAATTTTTATTCAAAGTTAGAATGATAATTCGTTTCAAAAATTCCCTGAACCAATTTAAAATTATCATTTTTTTCAAAAATTCCCTGTTCTAAATAAGAATGAAATTTTTTTTAAAGATTTTCTTTCCCAAATCAGATTCAAAATTTTTTTTAGATTTTTTTGGAACTTTAAAATTCTTTTGGAATTTTAGAATTCTTTTGAAATTTTAGAATTCTTTTGAAATTTTAGAATTCTTTTCAAATCTCAAGAAATTATAGTTCTCTCTTGGAACAGTGAATTTTTATAAAGAATCACAATTTGGACTAACGAAGAATCCTTGAAAAGAAAAATGAATCTGATTTGGTCTTTGATTCTTTATGAAAGTTCACTGTTTCAAGGAAGAGTTATAAGTTTTTTGGAAAATTCCCTTAACCGCCTCAAAATTGTCATTCTTTTAAAAATTCCCTTTTCCGAATCGTAATTGTAATATTTAGAAAATTTCTAGTTTTATGTCAATATTGTAATTTTTTTAGAAAATTTTTATTCTGTTCAAAAATTTCCTTTTTCAAATTAAAATTTTCTTTTTCCTATTCTTATTTCAAGTTTTCAAAATTCCTTCTTCCAATTAAGAATGGTAATTCTTTAGAAGATTTCCTTTTCCAAATCAGAATCAGATTTTTTTGTCAAAGTCCCTGTTCACAGTTAAAATTGTACTTTATTATCGGAATTCATTTTTCCTAGAGAGAATTTTAATTCTTTTTGGAAATTCCCCAAACTAGTCTAAAATTATCATTATATTCATAAATTTCCTGTGTCAAATAAGAATAATAATTCATTTAGAAAATTCCTCGTTCAAAGACAAATCTTAATTTTTCATGAAAATTCACTGTTCCAAAACAGAATTATAATAAAATTTTCTGTACCAATTGAATAATATTATTCTTTTCCGAAATCCCCTTTCATATGTCAGAATTCCATAGTCCTTTTTGAAAAGCATCTACTATTCTAAATGAGAATAATTCATTTTGATCATTCCTTTTTTAAAGTCCCGATTTGAAATATTCTTTGTTCTGAGACAGGATTATGATTTTTTCGAAAATTCCCGGAAACAACTTAAAATTAGCATACTTTTCGGAAATTTTCTGTTTAAAATTAGAATAGTAATTCCTTTCGAAAATTCTTTGTCCGAAGTAAAAATCATAATTCTGTTAAAAAATTCACTGTTCCAAGAGAGAATTATAATTCTTTTGGAAAATCTTTTGAACCAGCTAAAATTATCATTTTTTGTTTAAATTACTTTTTTTTTAATCAAAATGACATTTTTTCGAAATTCCCTCGGTCCAAGCCTAAATTGTAATTTTTGGAAAATCACTGTTTAAAGAAATATAATTCATTTTGAAATTTCCTGAAATAGACTTGAAAAGTATCACCGTTTTTAGAAATTCCCTGCTCTGTGTTAGAGTTCTATAGTTCTTTTTAAAAAGCATTCACTATTCCAAATGAGAATGATAATTTATTTCAAAAATTTCTCTTCAAGTGAAAATTTTCAATTCGTTTAGAAAATTCTGTTCTTAGAAACAAATTATAATTATTTTGGAAAATTCTTTGAACCGTCTCAAAATTGTCATTCTTTTCAAAAATTCCCTGTTCCAAATCAGAATTATAATATATTTAGAAAATTTCTTGGACCACATCAAAATTATCACTCTCTTGAAAAATTTCCTTTTCCAAATCAGAATGATAATGCTTTTTGAAAACTCCCATTTTTCGGTGAAAATTGTAATTCTTTTGGAAAATTCTCTGTTCAAAGTCAAAATGATAATTCTTTTTGCAAATTACCCTTTCCAAGTCAAAATTGTAATTTTTTTAAAATTCCTTGTTACTAGTAAAAATGATAATTTTTTAGAAGATTCCTTTTCCTAAATCAGAATTAGAATTTTTTTGCAAATTCCCTGTTTACAGTCAAAATTATACTTTATTATCAAAATTCATTGTTCCAAGAGAGAATTATAATTCTTTTCAAAAATTTACCGAACTAGCTTAAAATTATCATTTTTTTTAGAAATTCCCTGTTTCAAATTAGAATAATAATCTATTTCGAAAATCCCCCGTTCAAAGACAAATTTTTATTCTTCATGAAAATTCACTGTTGCAAGACAGAATTATAATTTTCTTTTAAAAGTTCCTGTACCAATTCAATATTATCATTCTTTTTAGAAATCCTCTTTTATATGTCAGAATTCCATAGTTCTTTTTAAAAAGCATTCACTATTCCAAATAAGAATCATTCATTTTGATCATTTCTTTTTCAAAGTCCCAATTTGAAATATTCTTTTTTTATGTGTCAGGATTATAATTCTTTTTAAACATTCCTGGAACTAACTCAAAATTATCATACTTTTCAGAAATTTCCTGTTTAAAATCAGAATGATATTTCTTTTCGAAAATTCTTTGTTCGGAGTGAAAATCATAATTCTGTTAGAATATTCACTGTTCCGAGAGAGAATTATAATACTTCTGGAAAATGTCCTAAACCATCTAAAATTATGATTCTTTTCAAAAATTACGTTTTTCAAATGAAAATGACATTTCTTTTCGAAAATTCCTTGTTCCAAGCCAAAATTGTAATATTTGGAAAATCATTCTTCGAAGAATTTTAATTTCTACTATTCCAAATGAGAATGATAATTCATTTCGAAAATTTCTCTTTCCAAGTAAAAATTGTAATTTGTTTAAAAAATTCTGTTCCAAAAAAAAAATTATAATTATTTTGGTAAGTTTCTGAACCCTTTAAAAATTTTCATTCTTTTTAGAAATTCCCTGTTCCAAATCAGAATTACAATATATTTAGAAAATATCCTGAACCACAATAAAATTATCACACTCTTCAAAATTTTCCTTTTCCAAATCCGAATGATAATGCTTTTCGAAAACTCCCATCTTTCGGTGAACATTGTAATTCTTTTGGAAAATTCTCTGTTCAAAGTCAGAATCATAATGCTTTTCGGAAATTCCCCTTTTCAAGTCAAAATTGTTATTTTTTTCAAAATTCCCTGTTCCAAGTGAGAATGATAATTCTTTAGGAGATTCCCTTTTCCAAATCAGAATCAGAATTTTGTTTTAAGTTCCCTGTTTACAGTCAGAAATATACTTTATTATCACAATTAATTGTTCCAAGAGAGAATTTTACTTCTTTTAAAAAATTTCCCGAACTAGCTTAAAATTATCATATTTTTTGAAAATCCCCTGTTCTAAATTAGAATAATAATTCATTTCGAAAATTTCCTGTTTAAAGACAAATTTTTATTCTTCATGTAAATTCACTGTTCCAAGACAGAATTATAATTTTTTTCGAAAAGTTCCTGTACCAGTTTAATATTATCATTCTTTTTAGAAATCCTCTTTTATATGTCAGAATTCTATAGTTCTTTTCAAAAAGCATTCACTATTCCAGATGAGAATAATTCATTTCGATCATTCCTTTTTTAAAGTCCCAATTTAAAATATTCTTCGTTCTGTGACAGGATTATAATTCTTTTTGAAAATTCCTGGAATTAACTTAAATTATCATACTTTTCATAAATTCCCCGTTCAAAATCAGAATATTTCTTTTCGGAAATTCTTGGTTTGAAGTAAAAATAATAATTCTGTTGAAAAATTCACTGTTCCAAGAGAGAATTTTAATTCTTTCGGAAAATGTCCTAAACCATCTAAAATTATCATTCGTTTTAAAAATTACATTTTTCAAATAAAAATTAAATTTTTTTCAAAAATTCCTTGTTCTAAGCCAAAATTGTAATTTTGGCAAAATCACTGTTTAAAGAATTAAATTTATTTTAAAATTTTCAAAAAATTTATATATATATATATATAAATTTTTTTGCAAGCATTTTTTATTCTGAGTCAGAATCTTTTAAAAAATACCTTGTTCCTTATCAGAATCAACAAAACTTTTAATAATGTTGAGATCCAGTTCAAAAATGTTTTACCTTCTAGTATTTATACTAATATTTTACAAAATTAACTTTTGTCGAGGTTTGTGATGTTGTAAAATGAATATCAGAATTTAATTTTAAAAATTATGTGTTAATATCTTTTTATTTTTTCTGAAATTACTAAAAAGGTTACTAATAAAACATGTTTTCAGAAATGAAAGTAGAAATTAAAAAAAAATGCAAAGTAAAAATTATTTAAATGTTTAAATAAAAATTATAGTTTAATGCTTTTTATGTTGTAAACGAATCATTTAATTATTTTTCGATTAATTTCTTCATAATATTAAATAACATAAGGATTGAATTTTACTTTTTTTTAAATTAAGTAGATAAACTGATTACTTACATCGATGTTATGTTATTGAGTGTTGGCTATGATTTGTATAATAAAAGATTATTTATATTTAAAATACCTCTATTCTAATTATATAATTTTTGAAATGTTGCGAAATGAGTATCTGAATTTTAATTTCAAAATTATGTGTATATATATTTTAATTTTTTTATAGAATGAGTTTAAAAGATTATTATTTATTTAAATTTTCAGACAAATGCTAAGTAAAAATTATTTGAATTTTTTACTAAAAATAATATTTTATTGCTTAATTTTTGTAAATTAAGTAACATGAATCGATTATTCACTTGAGGATTATGCAATTGAATATTGTCTACTATTGATATAATAAAAGTTTTTTTATTTTAAGTACCTCTGTTACAATTATATAATTTTTTTAAGTGTTTGTAATGTTATAAAATAAGTATCTAAATTCAATTTATATATTTATATTTACATATGATTTAATTATTTATCAAAGTATTTTGACATGCTATTATTTTTGCACTAAAATATTTATTTGTTTTTAATAAGTGTGAAAGTTTATTAATAAAACATATTTCAATAAATAAAAGTTTAAATTGTGTAATATAAAGTAAAAATTATTTAAACATTTTAATCCAAAAACATGTTTAGTGATTTTTATATCGTGAATTGAGTATCGGATCATAATATAAATTTTTAAATTATAGGTATTAATGTGTTAATAATCTAGCGATGAATTTTGATGTCATGATTTACGAAAATGCCAGTGAAAGTACCCGCAAACGTCATTGTATATAAATTATGTTTACCTCACGATATATCTA
>JAUELO010000534.1:0-12015 GCA_032357855.1 Amphibolips quercusostensackenii
CCCCCCCCCCCCCCCCCCCCCCCCCCCCCCCCCCCCCCCCGCAGTGCGGCAAATAGCCTCGAGCCGGGCCTGTTCGCAGTGACAGCAATTCAAATGTATCGAGTGACGGCCGTAGCGCCACTGTTTGCTATTCCCGCCGCAGGCACGAAATTGTGCAATGGCGAGGCATGCCCCTGGGTATTAGAGCATCATGTGCACGGAAAAAACTCACATCCAGTACATCATCTTCATCAGAATCATAACCAAGTTCTGCTGCATAAAATATGTTCACAGGATCCTATATTAATAAGAATAAATTCAGTCAGCAAAATAACAAATCAGTAAAAACCACTATTTAGATTTGGCTCCTAAGTTTGCGTAATTAAACCTGAGGTATGATTCTGATGCGTTCAAATATTCTAAAATCGGATCTCTCTTTCCTACGATGTAAAAAAGATAAACCCAATCGTTTAAGTACGATTTAGAAGCATTAGAGTCCCACCCCTGTTGTGAATCAGAAGACAACTGTAAGTGTCTCAGGTCAAAATTTACCGCAAATAAGAGTCCTTATCTCCGCGTTTAATGCTTTACGAATAACTGAAATCTAAAAAATAAAATCAGGGAATGGTAGGTACTTCCTGACAACCTAATTCACCGTTTTGGAATTTAACCGTTCTTGAATGAACTTCCACAGGATGGGATAATAATAAAATATGATCATATAACATTGATACTGAGACAAGATCAATTTTGTTGTATCAAGAAAATATTGAATCGTCCGTATTCAAAAATATATTTTCTTTATAAAATTGTAATTTCTTTTCCATGTATATGTTTATGCATCAAATAATTTTTTCTTTAAAAAAAAGGATTTTGCTATCAAACTTTAATGATCAACATCACTTCAATTATAGAATTCCAAAAACCCAAGCAGTTTAATCGAAAGCAGTTTCTAGTAAATTTTTTTCCTCGAAATTTCAAAGATTTCTTTAGATTTTAAGGGTTTTAAGAGAACTTCTTTTTTTATTTTAATTTATTTTAAATATTCAAGGAATTTCAAATGATTTCTGCTTATTTAAATGCATTTATATGATTTCTAAATGGAAAGATGTCAGCTGATTTTTAGGAATTCCAAAAAATTTCAAGAGATGCCTCGCAATTGTAAAATTTCGTGCCTGCGGCGAAAATAGAAAACAGTGGCGCTGCGATCGTCACTCGATACATTTGAATTGCAGTCACTGCGAAGCGAACTAAATTTTTTTCATAACGTTTTCACTGTTATTGAAGTACCTAAAACCAATTCACGATGCTCCAGATTAATTTTCTAAAAAAAATCAGAAAGTAGTCGATTTGATTTGGACAAAAGTATTTATTATAAATAAAATACGGTTTTACAACTCAAAAAGGTCAACTTTCTACGAAAAAAAGATCGATTCTTAACATAATACGCTAATTTTCAACCAAATAGTTAAATTTTTAAAGAAGAAGATTAATTTTGTACCAGAGAAGACGAATTTTTAAGAGAATACATTTATTTTTGACCAAATAGTTGAATCTTCAATCAAAAAGAATAATTTTCTATAAAAAAAAAACATTTTCTAGTAAAAACTTTAATTTTATACCTAATAAATGAATTTTCGACCCGAGAATGTGAATTTTAAACAAAAAATTTAATTTACAACTAATCAGTTGAGGTTTTTAAAAAAAAAGTTCAATTTTCAGTTTAAAAAATTAATTTTCGGCAAAAAAAGTCAGTTGTAACCAAGAAAGATGAAATTTCTACATAAAAAAGATTAATTTTTAAACCAAAAAGATGATTTTTTAACAACATAATTGAATTTTTGATCAAATACAAATTTTTTAGCAAAAAAAAAAATTAATTAAATTCTTAATATCAATTCAAAAAGACGAACTTTCAACAAAATAGTTAAATCCTCAAAAAAAAAATAATTTTCAAAGAAACAGTTCCATTTTAAACCAAAAAATTAGCATTTTACAAAACAGTTGAATTTTCAACCAAAAAGATTAATTTTCTACTAGAATAGATGAATTCTCAACAACAACAAAATACATTTTTAACCAAATAGTAGTTAAACTTTCAACCAATGAGATTAATTTTCTACCAGAAAATAATTTTCAATAAAAAAGTTAATTTGTAATCAGTTGAATTTTCGGTTCAAAAAATGAATTTTCAAAAAAAATGAATTTCTAACTAAAATACTTTAATTTAAAAAAATAGTTGCATTTTTAACAAGGAAACTTTGTTAACAGAAAAATACGACTTTTGAAAAAATACATCTATTTTTAACCAACTAGTTCAATTTTCTAACAAAAACTAATTTTTTAAGAAATCGCCTACATTTGCAATCAAAAATGAACAATGGATGCGATGTTAGTGCAAATTGTATTTGATTAATTTTTAGCTTACATTATTTTCGTTTCTAAAAATTCATAAATTAAATAGTTTGAAAATTTACTTATTTTATATTTTTACAATTTTTTAGAAACAAAACGAAAACCAAGGCCTGAATTTCAAACCAGGTATTCAAAAGTAAATAATTTTAAACTAAATTGTTTGAAATTTTAAACTCTGAATGTTACAATTTTATTTGCTTTGTTTGAAAAATAAATTATTTATAAGTGAGATTGTTGAATTTTGTTGTATAGATAACAATTTGACACTTATAATTTATAAAATAATTCGAATAATTTTTTAAAATATTGAGATGTTTTAAAAAAAATCAAAAATAATTTGAAACTGAAAATGATTCCAATTAATTCAAACGAAGTGTGTGTTCTGACAAAATCTGGTCATTCGTACCAGAATTTCAGTGCAAATAGCCATGAAATAATTTGAAACAAAATGTAGATTTTTGCAGATTTCGAACAAGAAATTGAGAAGCTTTTCAAGAATTGTGAAAGGCTTTAAAAGAATAAAAGCATTTTCTTAAGATTGCTAGGAACATTGAAAATGATTTTTAATTTTTTAAAATTATTTTATTAGTTCTAATTTTGTAGGATTTTCTAGAAATTTTAGGAAAAATTTGAATTATTTTGAAAAATATTTAGAAGTTATAAAAAAATTTGGAAGTTATTTAAAATTTGAAAAAATGTAAAACAGAATAAATAATTTCCAAGATTTTTAAATGAAATTTTAAAGCTTTTTAAGGATTTCTAAACTATTCAAAATAAAAATAATTTACTTCCAATTTAAAAAGTGTTCAGTTAAAAAAATGTATTTGTACAAGTTGTAAGTTTCTAGCTTGAAATTAGTTAAAATTATATAATTTTATAAAATGTTTAATTCATTGACTGATTTTTCAATTTGGAACATTAAAAATGATAACATGGACTTATATTTTTGGAAATGAATCTAAATCTTTGATCTATGCAATTTATAGAAGTAAATTTTCAGTTTAAATGCATTTAATTTAAAATTATTAAATTGCAAATTGTTATTATTTACCATTTTCTACGTGTAAGGTATTGAACCTTTGAGCACAACATTTTTGAATTAAAAAGCTTTTAAACTTTAATTTAAAAAGTTTAAAATTTAAGAGTTCCACTTTGAGTGCTTTGATTTGCAGTTTATTTTTTATTAATGCAAATCGGAAAATGGTTAGCTTTAGAGTTCGAATCTTTTAATTTCATTGACCGTAAAAAATGTTTTCTAACCGGGGAAAAACCGGCAATTTGTTTCTTTGGTGAAAACGGCCTCACTGTAAAAGTGTTGTCCAGCTTTGTACAAAAAATCACTTTTTTGTCTTAGAATTGCACGGTGCCACTGTTCTGCACAATTTTTCGTCACTGAAAAAAATGGATCTTCTCCTTGTTTGTTTTCTTTTATTCCTTTGATTTATACGCATTAGTACAACTGGGCATTACATAGTAATTGCCGACCATTTTTGTTTACACTTTATTTACAAAACTTTTTAAAATAAATAAATATTACACGCCACAAATACATTTCTATGGGAAAGCCTTATAAACTTTTAATTTCAGACCAATCAAGTGACGATCGACGCGCCGCTAGTTCGCTACTCCGCCGCTGTAGACAAACCATGCCGCAATTTTCTCCGACTATAGAACGGGTCATGGCATACCCCTGCTTGGACTAAAGAATTAGTAATTTCTACTGATAAAATATGAATCAGTCAATTTTTCTGAATTAAGCAGTAAGTAACTAGAAATGACAAAATTTGACATTAAATTAATTAAGCATGCGTTGAATGAAGAATCAGTCATTTCTACCGTCAAAAGAAAAATCGGTGAATATTGCTGACTCAATGAATAAGTGACTAAATCAATAAGTGACTGAAAATGGCAAGATATGACTGATTAAATTATTCAAACATGCTTCGTCTGAAAAAAATCAATCCTTTATACTGACGTAACAGTAGTTTTAAGAGATAAATCAGTCAATATTGATTGTTGAAACCATCTGTGTTTTGAAATGACAAAATTTCACTGATTAAATTAATCAGGCATAATTTGGCTACAACATTAGTATATTCTACTGGCAAAAGATAAATCAGTCGATATTGCTGAAATAATCAATAAGTTACTAAAAATGACAAGATATGACTGATTAAATTATTCAAAAATGTTTTAACTAAAAAATCAATCATTTTTACTGATAAAACAGTCGTTTAGAGAGACGAATCAGTCAATATTTATGAATGAATGAATGAAATTGATCAAGCATGCTTTGACTAAAGAATCAGTACATTCTAATGCTAAAATATGAAGCAGACAATATTTCTGACTGAAACAATCAGTGACTAAAAAATGACGAAATTTATTTAATATAATCATTCAAACATGCTTTGTCTGAAAAAGTCAATGATTTGTAGTGACAAAACAGTAGTTTTATCAGATGAATCAGTCAATATTGCAAATCGAATCAATAAGTCGATTGAGGTAAGAAAGTATGACTGAAATAATTATTCAAATATGCTTAGACTAAAAAAATCAATTATTTCTACTGACAAAACAGTCGTTCAAACAGATGAATCAGTCAATATTAATGACTAGACCCATCAGTGGCTCAAAAAAAAAAAATTTGCTGAATAAATTAATGACGCATGCTCAAAAATTCTTTGAATAAAGAATTAGTCATTTTTACAGAAAATTAACTGTTTAAACAGATGAATCAGTCAATATTGCAAACTGAATCAATAAGCGACTTGAAGTGACAAAATATGACTGATTTAATTATTCAAGAATGCTTTAACTAAAATTAAAATGACAAAATTTCACTGAATAAATTAATCAAGCATACTTTCACTAAAGTATCAGTCATTTCTACGGATAAAATATGATTCAGTCAATATTGATAAATAAATCAACATGTGACTGGAAATTATTAAATTTGAAATTAAATTAATAAGGCATGCTTTGAATAAAGAATCAGTAATTTCTGCTGCCAAAACAGTAATTTAAACGGATGAATCACTCAATATTGATAAATGAATAAATGAAATCAATACAGCATGCTTTTACTGTAAATTAGTTATTTATACTGATAAAATATGAATCAGTCAATATTGATAACTGAATCAATAAGTGACTGGAAATGACAAAATTTGTCGTTATATTAAAAAAGCGTATTTTTAATAAAGAATCAGTAATTTCTACTGACAAAACAGTCATTTCAACGGATAAATCACTTAATATTGATAAATGAATGAACTAAATGGGGTCTCGCAGTCATTTATACTGATAAAATATAAATCAGTCAATAATGATGACTAAATCAGTAAGTGACAAAAAACTTAAAAATTGACTGATTAAATTAATGATGCATGCTTTGAATAAAAAAAGTCATTTCTATTGACAAAACAGTAGTTCAAACAGAAAAAGCAGTCAATATAACTAACTGAATCAATCAGCGACTTAAAGTGAAAAAATCTGACTCATTAAGTTAATCAGACTTGTTTTACTAAAGAATCAATTATATTTGACTGATGAACATATCAAGCATGTTTTGATTAAAGAATCAATCACTTCTACTGGAAAAACAGTAATTTGAACGGGCGAAGCAGTCAATATTACTAACTAATTTATTCAAGACTCGAAGTGAAAAAATCTGACCCATAAAATTAATCAAGCTTGCTTTGAATAAGAAATCAGTCATTTCCACTGACAAAAAATTAATCAGTAAATATTGCTAATTGAATCAGTAAGTAACTTAAACGACAAAATTTGATTTCTTAAATTATTTGAACATGCTTTGAATATTAATCAGTACTTCTTCTGACAAAACAGTCGTTTTAAACAGGTGAATCTGTCAACACTTGTAACTGAATCAATCAGTAACTTTAAATGACAACATTTGACTATTCGAGTTGATCAGATATGCCTTCACTAAAAAATCAGTCATTTCTACTAAAAAAAAAAACAGTCGTCTTCACAAATAAATCACTCAATATACCTGACTGAATCAATCAGTTAATCGAAATGACTGATTTTCAGTCAATAAAATTGAATAGTTAAAACTATCATTGAGACCATTTTAAACGAATGATTTAATCAGTAAAAGTTACAATTTGAATAATTTAATGTGACTTATTAATTTTGGTAGATGTTATTGGACAGATAGTTCAAAATGACTGATTCTTTAGTGAAATGTACTGATAAGACCCGTAAAAATGACTTATTTAAGCAATTAAGGTCACATATTTAATCAATGGAAGTTACTGATTAAATGAATCAAAATGACAGATTATAGTAGTGAAAGTTACATATAAATAATTTAAAATGACTTTTTTAAGCATTGAGAGTTATGCATTAAAACATTTAAAATGACTGATTCAATTAATGAACTAAAATCCACAAAAATGCATGTTTTTAAAAATTTGCAATGTTTTTTGTTAAATTTTCTTTTTTCCACTTTTCGCTTAAAGTAAGCTAATATTTATTGCATTTTCGCAAAAATAATTGTTTAAACAATTTATTATTGTTATTATTACAGTTTTCGATATGAATTGATAATACAAAATTATATTTTATAAAAAATATTCATTCACCAAGTTAGTATTGTTTTTTTATCAACAAAAAGTACGGTTTTTTGAATTTTGTTAATGGGATACTTATTTACAATTTTTATTAATGGTATTTTAAATCAAATTAATTCTGCTTGAACAAAAAAAACATCACTATTTTTTTACGTGAAAAAATTTTTTAAATTAGTTTTGAGGCGATTTTAAAATGGTAAAAAAATGCAAAATTGGTATCATTAAAGGTTGTAAACTTTATGTAAACGAAACGAGAAAATCCATGTGAAAGATATTTTTTTCAATTCAAAAGAAGTAGTCCATTAATCAAATGAAAAAATATAATATTTGTGTTGATGTTAAAAAGAATCTAACTTAATGGAAAAATATTATTTTCTAAAATATGATTTTATATTATTATTTGTTATAAAAATACTTCAAAGAAAAGCTGAGAATTTAAAAAAATACAGCAACTTTCTAGTAATATTCTAGAAGAAGATAGTTATCAAAAATAATTATTTGCATAAAAAAATTACGTTTACTGACCTGCATTGATTATTACCTTAATAAGTAAAAAGCAAGTTAAAAAAGTAAAAATTTTTAGAAGAAAAGCAACTTGCTATCTCTATTCTAAGGAAAAATGACTGAAAACAGTAATAAATTGTTCAAATAATTTATTTAAACTTCTAATTATCAGTAGAAAGTAATAGTTTATGTACTAGAAACAATTTGCACTAAAAAAATTTTTTTAACCAAAAATGATTAAATTAAATTTTCAATTGAAAAATTAATTTTTAACCAAACAAAAAGGAATTTACAATTATATTAGATATAAGTTGAATCGTCAACCAAATACTTTAATTTTCAACCAAAAAAAATAAATTTGCCACTAAAATGATGAACATTCGACAAAAAAATTAATTTTTAACCAAATAGTTAACAAAGTAAATTAAATTAAATTAATTACGATTAATTTTATTAAAGAGCAGTTACATTTTTGCACCAAAAAGATAAATTTTCAATAGAAAAGATTAAATTTTTATGAAAATAGACGAATTTGCCAAAAAATGAAATAGTTAAATTTTCAGTTAAAGAAAAGAATTTTCAACTTAAATGATAAACCTTCAACTGAAAATTGAATTTTTAACCAATAGTTGAATTTTCACCTGAAACGGATAAATTTTCAACTAAAAAAAGGATAGTTGAATTTCGACTCAAAAAAATAATTGGCAACCTAATAAAATAAATTTTTTATCTGATAGTTAAGTTTTCAACCAAAAAAAAAAGAATTTTCAACGAACATGATAAAGTCGCAACCAAATATGAAATAATTCAATTTTCACTTTTAAAAATTAATTTTCAAGCCAAAATATTTTTTTAACATAATATTTAATTTAAACAAAAAAGAAGGTTTTGCAACTAAAATTATGGATCGTCAACCACGAAAATTAATTTTCAATTAAAGCAGTTTAAATTTTAACTAAGTAGTTGAATTTACAAAAAAAAAGTATTTAACCAAAAAACATACAATTTTTACCAAAAAACGACCAATTTTCTACAAAACAGTTCCATTTTTAAACCCGAAAATACGAATTTAAAAAAAAAGGTAATTTTCAACCAAATTGTTGAATTTAAACCAAATAGATAAATTTTCTACTTCTTGTTAGCGAATGGATTTGCTTTCTCATAGAGGAAACATTAGTGATTTTTTAAATAATAGCCAAACTAAAATTTTTCTTTTGATTTATTTAAAAATAGAAATTTACAAAAAATAGAAAATTAGCAAAAAATACAAAAATTTTTTAAAATACAATGACAAATCAGACAAACCAAATTTTGTATTTGAAATGATAATTTTTCCAGCTGGAAAAGGGAAGGAGAAAAATCTGTCGCACCCTATCCCTTCTCCAGCTTTACGATTTTTTTATAAAAATTGTCAGAATTATATAATTTGGAAATTTAGGATTTAAATTTTCAAATTAAATAATAAATAATCTTTTCTATTCATGCATCAACTTTGAATTATGTTAATGAAAAAGTTTTTCTGTTTACAACAGATGTTTTTCTGAAGTGTATTATTAATAAAATTAATATTATTATTGATAATAATAAATAAATACTAAAGTTCATTGATAATATAGGACGATTAATTCGTCTTGGAAAACACAGCTTTTCTATTTTCATATCAACTTTAAATTAACCGTCTGAAAAAATTTTTACCATTAAAACCGATTTTTAATATAATATAAATGATCATAACGTCCTTACTCTTTGATAAAATGTATTAATATGATGTGTCAAGCAATTGGTCTCAAACTCAGGAATCTTTTATATTCTTGCATTAACTTTGAATTATGTTAAACAAAAAAGTTTTACCACAAAAAACCGTGTTTTTAAATTTTATGCATTACCATAGCCTTCTTACTCGTCAATAAAATGTATCAACATTATAGGTAAATCGATTCGTCTCGATTCAACACATCAGTTCTGTCATCACATCAACTTCAAATTATGAGATTAAAAACATTTTTACTACAGAAATCGATTTTTGAAATAATATAAATAGCGATAACATTATTACTCTTTGATAAAATGTATTAATATGATAGGTCAATCGATTCGTTTTGAAGCAAGGAATCTTTTATATTATTGCATCAACTTTAAATTATGTTAAAGAGAAAAGTTTTACAATAAAAAACCGTATTTTCAAATTTTATGCATTGCCATAGCTTTCTTACTCTTGAATAAATTGTATCAACATTATTGGTCAATCGATTCGTTTTAAATCAACACATCTTTTATATTTTCACATCAACTTTAAATTATGAGAATGAGAACATTTTCAACATAAAAATCGATTTTTAAAATAATATAAATAGCGATAACATTCTTACTCTTTGATGAAATTTATTAATATAATAGGTCAATCGATTCGTCTTGAACCAAGTAATCTTTTACATTCTTGCATCAACTTTGAATTATGTTAAAAAGAAAAGTTTTACTATAAAAAAACTGATTTTTCAAGCATTATAAAGTGCTAGTAAAAAATGTAATTTTGTTTTTAGGGTAACATAAATATGACTATTTTAAACTAATAAAACGTTTTAAACTGATTTCAATAATTCCTCAAATTTTGAAAAAATATTTTAAAATAAAAAAATTGCTTTATAATCTTCCAGATTTTTTTTACAATTTTGTAATTAATTTCTTAAAAAGTTTCAAAGTTTTATCTTAAAATTTTTTAATCTTAAAAATTTTAATCTTAACAATTTTTAATCTTAAAAAATTGAAAAATCATCTTAAAATCTATCACATTTTTTTTTGTAATTTTAAAAAATCTTTTGAAGTGTTCTAAATACTTTTAAAATTTACTCTAAAAATAAATTCATGAATTTGAAAAAAATTTGTGTTATCCAGAAATCTTATTAGAATTTGTGTATCTAAATTTTCTTTAATTTGTAGGAATCCTCAAACTAACTCGACTTTTTTTCTAAAATTTTGTAATCTTACAAAATTTTTGTTTTAAAATCTTTCATATTTATTCTGTAATTTTAGTTAATCTTTTGAAATGTTTTGAAATTTTTTTGAGATTTTTCTTAAAATAAATTTGAAAAAATCATGAAAAATGTTGCCAGGAATCTTAAAAATAATTTTCTATTTTCTTGAAATCTTTTAAAATTCCTAATAACCCTGTTAATTTTTTGTTTATAATTTTAAATAATCGACATTTTATTTTTAATTTGTTGGAATTTTTTGAAGGTTTAAATTATTTTTGTATCTTAAAAAGATTTTTGAATATCTCTTAAAATTTGCTCGAACTTTTTTTCTAAAATTTTGCAATCTTGCGAAATTGAACATTTTTGCCTTCGAATCTTATATATTTTTTCTACAATTCCTAAAAAGCTTTTTTTTCGAAATATTCAAAAAGCTACATTTTGTTTAGAATTTGTTTAAATCTTCCCGAATTTCGGAACGAGACACTTAGTTTTTTAAAAATCTTTAATGTACTTTTTAAAATTATTGTTTAAACTTAATATAACAAAATCAAAAAATTATTATTATTTCAAATTTAAACTAATTCAATTCAAATTCAATATGATATTTTATATTGAACGTCCAAAAAAATTGTTTGATCAAAATATTCAATTATTGTATTCTTAATAAGTAAATATGTTGGATTAAAAAACATTTTTTTATTGATAAATTATCAACTATAAAAATGAATTTTCAACAAAGTACTTCACTTTCAACTACGTAGTTGAATTTTAAACCAAAAAAGGTTTTCAAGTAGCTGTGCGCGAATAGCGAAAATATAATCAAATTTTTGTGTTAAAAAAAAATCTTTGGACCAACGTAAAATTAGCAGGATGATTTGAGCAAAAACTGATTTAAATAGGGGAAACCACCCTACAGTAGATAACGATTTACAGTAGATAATCTTCATTAACTGAAAAAAACAGCAAAAAGTGTTCATTTTTTTTTATAACATTTCAGCAAGGATGCTATATTTCCTGATAAAGTTTAATTGAAATGTTGTAATTAATTAATGTGTTAGAGCAAAAAATAAATTTTTAATCTGAAAAAAATTTCGCTTCTTCATTGTTCATACTTTTTACCCCAGTGAGACATTTTTGAGACATGTTTAAACATTAGAATCAAAGCTTGAAGTTTAATGAACGACATTTATTGATGCAAAGCTTTTTTTATTTATTATTTATAAATATTTAAGGACTTTTTATTGGACATTACATTTTCAAACAATATATAACCAACAGTAATAATAGTAATAACAGTAATAACAGTAATAGAAGTAATAACAGTATTGAACAGTAATAAACAGTTATGAACAGTAATAAATAGTTATAAACCATAATAAACAGTAATAACAGTAGACAATCAACAGCTCTGCGACTGCTTTGCATTTATTTTTAATTAAAGGTTATCTTTGTTCATTTTGATGCTTTTAAAAGGTTATTGTAAATGACAAACCAAGAAAATAGCGTAAATTATTAATTATTAAATAGCAAATAAATTTTAGTTT
>JAUELO010000545.1:0-12014 GCA_032357855.1 Amphibolips quercusostensackenii
GATTTCACACAGATTTCAATAATTTAAATAATATTATCAGATAATGCAAGAATATTTCAACTATTTCACAATAATTTTAAATAGATTTCAAACCGTTCACAAATATTTCAAGGATTTCCTAAAGATTTCAAGGATTTCATTAGGACTTTAATGATTTCAATAAATTCACAAAAATGATTAAATATTTCAAATATCTTTAAAAGATTTACAAAAAAATCAGAAAGATTTCAAAACGATTTCAGTGATTTTCTGAGGCTTTTAAAGATTTCAGTTATTTCACAAATATCAAGTATTTCACAAATATTTTTAATATTTTGGATCTTTCACAAAGATTTAACAAATATTTCAATGATTTTCCAAAGATTTCACAAAGTTTTCAAATGTTTCGCAAACATTTCGGACAGATTTAAAAGATTTCACAAATATTTCAATTATTTCATTAAGATTTCAGGTAGATTTTTCATATAATTCAAACAATCCCATGAATTTAATCATTCGATTTCAGAGGGAGGCAAATCAATAAGTTGTCCCTCCCTAGTCGTTTCTAAGGGAGGCATTACCCCCTGTGCCTCCTAGGGCTCCGCCACCTCTATTATTAATTGGTATCAACCATGTTGTTAAGAAATGTTTCACGTGATAAAAATTATTCGCCGTCGGATAAATGTAATTTACAATTATTTGAATGTACTTACTGCTGCGAATCACTTCCTGCAAAGGAAAATCACCATCTTCGGAATTGAAGCTATTTTCTCTCTCTTCAATGACAAATCCACCTTCACCGTGTACTTTCATTAAAAAATACATTATTAACGCACAAAGTCTATGAAGCACTTTCCAGAACACTAACGCGTAAGAGCTTCACCGGAAACACTTGAAGCTCTTATTTAAAATGAGTATTAAACACTTGCAGACACCCTTATATAGCTTTTTACCTACTCTGTCCCTCCAATTTTATTTCTACGTGAAGAGGGCGTACGATTGTATCATGCCATAAACAAATGTTATATTAAAACCAATCAGGTACAAACTTACTAAGTACAATATTTATGGTCAAGTAGAGCAAAGCAGGAGCTTCACTAAGCCGATGTACCACCCGCTGCCAGATACAGTTGGTCCTCATTCCGTTGTTAAATCTCTTCTCCACAGTTTGAATGTAATTAAGGTACTGCCGCAATAAACTTTTGTTCTTTGGGAAAAAACCCATTCCAAAAAGAATCGCCAAAAAGAGTATCTTACAGTATCATTATAACATTATTCAAATAGAATATACTGATATATATATATATATATATATATAAGTATGTATATATAGGATATACTGATCTATACTATTTTATTTTTATTCAATAAAAGAGAATCCCATTAACTTTGTCCAAGTTAAAATTTTTGGAAATATGTAGAAAAAATATACATCTCTTCTAGTCCACCCGCAAAAAAAATCGTTTTTTGTAAATTATATTTAGAGATTCCGCAAGCTCAATGTAGTTTAATACGTATTTCCCATAATAAAAATGAAGTTTTTGTACACTTTATTTAGAATAGTCAATATTGTGTGTATCGAGTTGAAAGTGGACATGTATTTTCAAAATTAGCAAGAGAATGCAAATAAAAACCTATTACATTCTCATAATAATGAGAAGGTATTAGTTTTATGTGAAAACTGACTATCGCGGATTTTGCTAAATCTCCACTTTCGAGACCCCCTGAATAAACAAAAACCGTTTTTAAGACCGTGTCTGCCTGTCTGACGTCGCTGTTCTCGTTGTCGTTGTATTTGTCGTCTGTACACAGGACAATTTTTGAAAGATTAGTCGGATTGGATTGTGCTGTGGCACACAGTTTCAGGGACCAAAAAGAAAGATCGAGTTTGTTAACCAGCCATTTCGAATAAAAATTCAAAAAGTTAAAGCATTTTCAAAATTTTTAGACTATTTTTTACATTCTCATTCTAATAAGAAGGTATTGGTTTTATGTAAATTTTTACTTTGCCAGTTTTCATTAAATCTCCACGTTTGGTGACCAAAAAAGAGCTCAAAATTTTTTTGGTAATCATTTCTTGATGGAACGCGTAGTTTTGGTTTTAATCGTCAAAAATAAAATTAAAAATAAAACAATTTAATTTTTGGACAAATGACACAAGTTATGAAAAAAAATGTAAAGACAAAATTTACTTATTTAAAAAAGAGCTGCAAATTTGTTAAAAATAATTTTTTGATAGAACTTGTAAATTTTGTTTTAATCGTAAAAAATAACATTAAAAATTAAAAAAATTAAAATTTTTGTAAAGCGACACAAGGCATGAAAAAAAAATTAATAGACAAAAGTTGTTCACCAAAAAAGGGTCTACAAATGTATTTCTCATCATTTTTAAGTAGGACAAGTAGTTTCTCTTTTAATCATAAAAAATAGTTCTATAAATAAAAAATTAAATTTCTGGAAAAACGACACAAGCTACAATAACATGTTATTAAGCAAAATTGCTCGCCTGAATTATATCTACAAATTAGCTTTAAACTACTTCACGCTAGTATGCGTATTTTTATTTCAAATCCAAAAAAATAACATTTAAAATAAACCAATTTAATTTATGAAAAAACGACACAAGTTGCGATAAAATGCATAATAACAGAATTTCTTTTTATACAGGATGCCTACTTTTTTAAATTATAAAAACAAAAAAATGAAAATACGTATGTTTCAATACCAGTGCGTATTATTGATTGTAATAATATAAATTTATTGAAACCATACTCTTTTCAGAGTAGCTGAGAGTAAAATTTAATGCAAAATAAGAAACAACTATTAAAGCAATCATGATAAATAAAGTTTGTACTTTATTGGCAATGTTTGAATAAAAAATCTCAGGCCAAGGTACGAAAATAAATATAATATACATTTGATTTAATAGCGATGAAGATAATGCAGAAAAGTCCACATTTTGGACGAAATCGAGTGCGAAGCATGAAATACGTGACGAGAATGTGTTCGTTGAAGCCGAAAGAGCTTTAACAAAAAAGAATTGACAATCACGAAATTACAGTTTTCGATGCTTTGACCTTTAATTTTAAACGGTTTGTGTACAAATGTGGTAAAAATACAAAGACTGAGCGCGTAGCGCGAGATAAATACATTATCGAACGCGAAGTGCGAGGCACATACATCATCGATCACGAAGTGCAAAATAAATATATTATCGAGCGCGAAGCACGAGATGCATACAGCTGCGCGCCCTAGGCGCGCTCAAGCTTGCGATCCGCGCGCGATGAGAATGTGCCCGCGCAGCAAACAGATTTTTCTTAAAATATCACCCCCATAATTCTATTTGATAGGATTACAAAAAACCCCTTTGTAAGAAATTGTGTTTCACGAGTTTCTGGCACTAATTATAATATTTTTTACGGGGTTTTAAAATACGAATTGCTTCTAATACATAAAATATTACTTTAAAATGATAAGTAAAAGTTTACATGATTTTTTAAAATAATTTACTATTGTTTTTATCAATTTTCTCTTAGAATAGATTTAAAAAGTCTCTGTTTATCCAAAATGCTGAACTTATATTTAAATTTTTAATTAAAGCGAGGTGAAAATAAATTAAATGTAACAGAATCCATTTTTTAAAATTATTTATCATTAATAATAATATGCTCTCAGAATAATGCTAGAAAGTTGCAATTTTTTAAAAAATTTTCCACTTTTTGTCGAATTTTCAATAACAGTGAGGTTATGATTAATTGAAATTATCATAAATAATTGTTTAAACAATTTATTATTTACGAAAGAATATTCTCTTCCAATAATGCCAGTTATTTGTGTTTTTTTCTGACATTCAAATTTTTTTCACTTTTCGCTTAGCGTGACTTAATAATTAGTGAAATTTAACAAAGATAATTGCTTAAGTTTAATATTGATTGTAACTATCTTCTCTTAGTTAATTAGAAAGTTGCGATTGCTTCTGTAAATTTTTAATTTGCTTTGTCTTTTTAGTTATGAACGTATAGTAAATCAACAATAGAATCATTTCCTTAACAATTCCTTTCTCTTTTGTTAGCATATTTGTCTGAAATAAAATATATATTTGAAATATTCTTCAAATTTTTGATATGAATTATATTAAATATAAATTTTACTCAAAAGCCTTTTTGTATAAATTAATAATAATATTTATTATTGGTAAACGTCCGCATAAAAAGGGTCCTTGTAGGCAGTTCTAGTTTGCGAGATGTTCGCGTTTTTTTTAGTCAGAGTCACCTGCTGCATCTTTCACCAGTGAAAAGGAATTCGACCAGTAATATTTATGTAGCTAGTCACAGGGGTGCCTTCCCGCCCCCCACGATCGTTGGAAAAGGGTAGGGAGTTTGACCACGGGAGAAGCCGATAGCGGATAGATAGAGATGCAGCAGTTGTGACGTGCCGCAGAGAGACTTGCCTCATGTGAGATGATAGGGGTCCAATCATTTGACACTATATGTATGTACTCAAAAAACGCGAAAATCGCCATACTTAATTTTCAAAGAAAAAGTGTAACATGTGCGCTTATGGTTCTCGCCAACATTAAATGCGATTTTCTCAAAAAGCTGTATTTCGAAGTTTAAACTGTAAAAATGCCCTGGTGAGTCGTTTTTTATTCTAAATAGTTCGTCTTGAGCTAAAAATGCCAGGGACTTATCCGGCTATATGATTCTGTATGTAACTCCATAATGGCGATAAGGGTCCTTTTCATGCGGACGCCCACATTTGTTCCTAACTGAAAATTTAAAGAAAACCTAAAAAATGATGAGAAGATAGTTATAAACCATAGTTATATTTAATTAATTGAGCGTTCGGATTGAATAACTCGCTGAGCTCGCGAAGATGGGTAAAAGTATTGTCCGAACGTCTCGTTCGACGGAAATTTTAAAAGTGACAAACTTAATTTTTTTTAAATATAGGCTTGTACAGAATGACGATACGGAACTTTTTTATATTTTCTTTTTTTTATCAGATAAGTATTTTTAATAATAAGCATGAAAAACTGAAACAATTTATTCCCCAAATTCAATTATTTTCTAAAACATAAATCGTTGTTATTCAAACAAATATTATTAAAAGTGTTTAAACTTTGGTATACACACTCAGTATACCCTATCGATGCCTAAAAAATAAAGAAAAAAGTTAAAACTACAAATTGTTTAATAATATTTATTTGTAAATTGGGACAGATCGGTAACCCCGTTTTTTCAGTTTCGCCGACAAAAAGTATCAAGGGAAGTTTAGATTTGATACAACTTTCAGTGAGACATTTTTTCCTCACTATTAAAGGAAGATTTATGAAGATTTTCAGATTGATTCAATGAGAATTTGCGGAAATAACCATTCTACAAGAAAGCATGCTACGCCGCCAACGGCTGAGTACGCTGCCCAATGGTGCTGAGTGCTCGTGGAGCTATCGTTGGCAGCGTAGTATGCTTTCTTGTAAAATGTATATTTCCGCCAATTTTCAATGAATCGATCTGAGAATTTCCATAAATCTCCCCTCAATAGTGAGGAACAAATGTCTCACTGGAAGTTGTTTCAAATCTAAAGTTCCCTTGATACTTTTTGTCGGCGAAACTGAAAAAACGGGGTTACAGATCTGTCCCAATTTTCAAATAAACATTAGTAAACAATTTGTAGTTTTAATTTTTGTCTTTATTTTGTAGGCATCGATAGGGTATACTGCGTGTGTATACTGAATTTCAAACACTTTTAATATTATTTGTCTGAGTAAAGATGATTTATGTTTTAAAAAATAATTGAATGTGGGGAATAAATTTTTTTCAGATTTTCATGCTTATTATTAAAAATATTAATTTGATAAAAAAAAAACAGAAAATAGAAAAAAAGTTCCGTCTCGTCATTCTCTACAAGCGTATACCCAAAAAAAATTAATTTTGTGACTTTTCCAATTTTCGTCCAATGAGACGTTCGGACAATACTTTTACCCGTCATCGCGAGCTCGGCGAATTATTCGATTCGAAAGCTCAATTATTATCTCACTATGAATAAGAAATTGCCAGAAAGTAAAAAATTTTAGAAAAAACGCTACTATCTAGTATTAATATAGAAGAAGATAGTTATAAACAATAATATTTTCTTTAAACACTTACATTTGTTAAATCGCTATGATTACTACATCATTCTAAGTAAAAGCTTGGCAAAAATTAACAATTTTCAGAAAAAACCTGCAATTAGATAACATTAATATAGAAGGAGATAATTATAAGCAATAATAATTTGTTTAAATACTTATGTTTGTTAAATTTGATCAATTATTACCACACCCTTAGTGAAAAGTAACTAAAGAGGTGATAATATTATTAAAAACAATATATTGTTAGAAACAATAATAAATTATGTTAACAATTATGTTGCTATCTTCAATATTAAGTCATTTTATTTTTCGAATACCTTTTTTTGCCCTTTTTCCATAACGTTAGCCCACCCCGCCCCCCCAAAAAAAATCCCTGGCTACGCCACTGACCGCTGCATAGTTGGAAAAAAGCACTTTTTTGGGACAAAGACCATCCGACTCCTCAAATCTGAATCGATCAGAGCTTTTTTTTAAATAGTCATGAAGGACCGTACTTTAACGTGAAAGTTCACGTTTTTTGAATTATTATTTAATAATTTTCTGCTTAACTTAAAACTTGCAATGGGTTATATTTGTAATATTCACTTAGCCCTATTCAATAATATTTCTGCAAAAGGTATAGAATTAGTAGAATAAGTAGTAGTATATTTCTAGTTTTTGAGAGGCTGTAGAGTCTAAATGCTTTGCGATAGAAAATAATAAATTAATATTGTAGGCATGCACATTTGTACGCAGATATTTATTAGGATAGTTTGTCCAAGAGGACAAACAGTATCCTAACAGTAAGCCCTAGTTAGTGAGCCAGTCCTCTACTAAGAACTTGACACACTAAACTTATCAGGTATGCAAATTGCCTGCTTTTGAAAACTAAAAAGGGACTGAGGGAAAACCCGGACTGAAAGTGGGCGTAGGTTACTTGCGTTCATTGCCATGTCTCTGATCCCTGCATCGAAAAAGGTTTTCTAATCCTCCCGGTTTGTTCCGCAAATATTATTATGAAGTTGTTTGAAAATTTAATAATCAAAAATTCATCTTTTGAAATGTGCCTGGGAACTGATACAATAAATAATTCGTATAACATATAAAATGTCACTGGATCCTAATGATCCTAATCAGGGAGCGTTCACGTATTAGGTAACATTCTTTTCAAACTTTTCACCCTCACAATATGTAACAGACCGTAACATTTCTTTTGGACCTCCCTCTACCCTTATCGCTGCTACGTAACATTTTTTGTATTATGTTTAAAAACATAATAGACTTTTTCTAAATAAATAAAAGGTTTTTAAAGATGAAGAAGTATTGTATAGAAATAAATAAAACAATATTTTGATATAACACTGAATGCCTTTTCATTGTTTTCTTTAGTCACACAAATACTGAAAGTTACTTCATGTCAGTACAAATTGAATCTTGAAAAAGTTAAAAAAGATTTTTGAATATTTCAGATGTGTCAAAAAAGAATCTAGAAGATTTTAAAGAATTTTTTTTCATTTTATAGGATTTTACAAAGTATTTGCAAGAAATTCGAATCTTTTTAAAATATGTTTAGTGGCTATCCATATTCTTTCAAAATTAAACCTAAGCCATTCAAAATTTTACCAGAAATATTGAATAAAATTTGATCGCCTTAAATCTTTCATAATTATTGAAAAGCTTTCATTTTTCTTTGAATTCTTTAAATCTTGTTTTTGCCTATAATTTAATTTTTTCTATATCTTGAAAAATGTAAAACAGATGATAAATTATAGCATGGTAGCGAAATGTTAAGAATATAATTATTCCCTATTATTAAACATTTATTCACAATTTAAATATTTTCTCCTATTAATGATGTTTAGAAACATTTAGAAATAAATTTTTTAATGAAGTAAAATTACTATTTTACCCCACATAACAGACCGTAACAAAACACAAACTCCCTCTTCCATTTTTTAATATTACGTAATATGTGAACGCTTCGTAAGTATGTTTACAAGTAAAAAAACCTGACTCTCCGGCTTCTACCGTCTCTTAGGGGTGGGGGCACCCCTGTTACTAGTCACAAAAATAATGTTTAAACCCCTACTTCTCTTGAACGTCTTGTGGGGGCCCTAACCCACCCCTGTATCTTATAGCGTGATACACTTTTCAAACTTCAAGTCATAACCCTAACCTTAGCTGTAGTTTAATCTAGTCCAGAGCGTTAAATTGGTCATTTATACGGAAATTTCGTGATGAATAGCCCAGATCCTTGAATTGACTAGTAATGACGAAATTTCGTGATGAATAGCAACTTTCTAGAGAACAATAATTTGTAATAAAAAGAACATTAAAAATTTTTTGTTTCTCTGTCGAATTTTTCTTAATGAACATTTTGTGTTCTTTTTATAACGCATTATTACTTTACTACTTGCATTGATTCCAAATAGAATATTCAACGTTTTAACATTAATATAAATTCACATGTTGGACTTCCACCTCTATTTCTCCTGGAGAACAGGAGTAGTTAGTGGTAGAGGCGTGTACTCCTCTCTTCTCTAGTGACGTCACGTAGCCCCGTAGATACGAAATATCTGCAAGGGTGCTTGTGGCGACTAACTTTTCAATATAAAATTTTCATAGTAACTAGAATTTTAGTTATCTTATTTCAGTTTTTTTAATTACTTTCAGTGAAAGTAATTGAAAAGAAAAGTTTACATAGTGTTTCTATTTTTGTACATTATTGAATATTTTAATATCACAGTTTTGTTTGACTAAAACTTTTTGAAGGTTAACAATAGATTATGCGCAAGGTAGAAAGATAAGTTATATAAATAAAATATGATAATATAAGAAAGAAGAACTTGCTCATTACTATATAATGAACCTAATAACATAATAATACCCGCCTGTATGACAAAAACAAATCACACTGGAGCTTACTAAATGATACTAAATAGCATTCAGATTTTACAATTATATATCATTTACATATATAACTCACCTTTCTACCTTGTGCATGATTTTAATATATTGTTATACTTCAAAGTTCACAAAGTATTAGACAATATTTGTGTACAATTTTACATTGTTCATAGAATATAAAAAACGGTAATATTAAAATATACAATAATGTACAAAACAAAGAAACACTATGTAAACTTTTATTTTCAATTACTTTCATTGAAAGTAAGTGAAAAAACTGAAATAAATTAACTGGAATTCTAGTTACTATCAAAACTTTATATTGAAAAGTTAGCCGCCCCAAGCACCCTTGCAGATATTTCGTGTCTACGGGGCTAACGTGCCGTCACTAGAGAAGAGAGGAGTAAACGCCTCTACCACTACTCCCGTTCTCCAGGAGAAATAGAGGTGGAAGTCCAACATTTGGTCCCGATGGGAATTTCCCCGAGCTGGGCATCCTTGCTATGTAATAAGATTTTCCGTATCAATAGCAAGGTGAGACTCTGAGCTCTTCATCCCGAAATTTTCGGATAAGTAGTCTAGACTCTAGAGCGTTGAATCGTCTATTTATACGGAAATTTCGTTATAAATAGGCCATTAATTAAGAAATTCCGTGATTTATCAATTATATAAAATTTTCAAAATGTAGGTCAAGTTTTTGAATTTTTTTGAAACTTAGGTTTGCTTTAAGAAAAACGTAGGTTGCTTTTTTGGATTTTTGAATTTCGACCCAAAATGCGTATTTTGAAACACGAAAAAACTCCTCTTTATGGCTTTTACTTTGTTTTTCGAGGCCTGTGTAGTTTGTCCGAAAATGTATTTTTTTTTTATTCTTAATGCTTTATTTTTATTTTAATGTTTTTTTTTACAAATAAAACAAAAACTGCGCGTCCTACAAAAAAATGATTCATAACAAAGTTGCAGATCTTTTTGGGTTGCTCAATTTTTGTTTTCTTATCTCTTTATTATCTTACATAATTTAGCCGTAAAGTGGATTTTTTTATTATTATTTGTTGTGCGATGAAAAACTTAAAATTTCAATTTTTCGAAAAAATTAAAAAATAAGTTATGATATTCTTGTAGGTCTTTCAAAATGCAACGTTTCTCTTCTTCTTACTTTTCTCATATCGTGCGTTGTTTGGCGTAAAATTTGCATTTTCATTTGTGTCTTTGTATTTTTTAAATGCTATAACCATTATAATTTTTTTTTATCGAAAAAAGTCATTAGAATCATTTGTTTGGTTTTCTGATTACTACGAATAAACGAACAAGGAATTTTTAAATCTTAAAAAAATGTTTTTAACAATTTTTAAAATGCTCCAACTTTTTGAATTTTTATCCAAAAGAGCTGGGTAACGAACCTATTATTTCTTTTTAGGCCTTCAAAAGTGTGCTAGAGGAGAATCCAATCTGATCAATCTTTCAAAAGTTATCGTGCCTGCACGATACTACAGACTACAGACAGACACCTTCGTAAAAATTCTCTTTTCTGACTCAAAGGGTCTCAAAACATAGAGATTTGATAAAAACCGACAAAGGTAAATTTTACATAAAACTAATACCTTCTTATTAGAATGAGAATGTAAAAATTCGAATATTATTGTTGTTTTCCAATTAGTCGATTATAAAATCGGACTTGTTAGTAGTGGGCCTTAACAATTATTTTCTTAGTTTAGGTTCGTGATTAAGTTAAATACAATTTTCAAATTATCTTTACTAAGAAAATATAAATTAAATAGTAAAGCCCAATATTGAAATTAACAACTTCGAATTTATAAAAGACTAATTGGAAAATAATAATCATATTTTAAGCTCTCGAGTTTCAAAATTTTAAATTATATCAAAAAGGGGAATTTAAAACTATGCTTATAATAATCAGAGTTGGTACTTATTAATTTAGGTGTACCAAGTATAATTATAATTTTTATCTCTTCAAACAACCCAGGTGAAAATACACCATTGGCGCAGTACTGGCCAAGTACAGATAGCCGTAATCCCAGTACTAGGCATCTGTACTGGAACAGTACTGTCTGGTAATGCTCCGCAGTACTGGCGGGCGGTACTGCATACCGGTACTGGTTCTGTACTAGCAAACGGCTGGTGTACGAAAATGCCGGAGTTAATTAAAAAAATTATGAATAGTGGGCGTTAAAATTAACCAAAAATTTTGAATGAAATTTACATTTTTGAGATTATAAATAATACTCGGACGATATGCATATGGACGATGAATATGGACAATATTGAATGATTTTTTTATCATTTTTCAAATTAACTCTGGCATTTTCGTACGCCAGCCGTTTATCAGTACAAAACCAGTACCGGCGGGCTGTACCACGCCAGTACCGCCCGAGAATACTACAGAGCATTACCCGCCAGTACTGTCCCAGTACATATGCCCAGTACTAGGATTCTGTCAATCTGTACTTGACCAGTACTGCGCCAGTGATCTATTTTCACCTAGGTTGTTTGAGAAGATAAAAATTTTAATTATACTTGGTATACCTAAATTAATTAGTGCCAACTCTGATTATTATAAGTATAGTTTTAAATTCTCTTTTTGATATAATTTAAAATTTCGAAACTCGAGATCTTAAATTAAGATTATTGTTTTCCAATTAGTCTTTTATGAATTCGTGGTTGTTAATGTCAATATTGGGCTTTACTGTTTAATTTATATTTTCTTATTAAAGATACAGTCGAACCTGGATTGCGTAAACCTGGATTCCGTAATTACAGGAATTGATGCCGCGCCGCGATCTTGTCAGAGCCGTGGCGGCACTAAGAAGGGGAGGGGTCGTTAACTGTCAATCAAGTGCACTCAAGCGTAAAAAAACAGGAGCGTATCAATAAAGCGCTGTACCTTAACGTCCTAGCTGGGTAACTGCGTCATTACGTTAAATCACTCTCCAGCCGCAAGGGCACACGCGTTTACATCACGAATAAGCACGAAAGCGAACTCGCGTTAACTAGCAGC
>JAUELO010000551.1:0-12014 GCA_032357855.1 Amphibolips quercusostensackenii
CCACATTTCACTGGCCGTTTCTCCAAAGCATATAAATTGCCTGTGTACAGGCTGTGACCAAAAACTCGGGGGTCACAATATATATATATATATATATATATTCTAGGTACACACCCGCAAGGCATCGATATGGTTAGAGTAGTGCTAAAAACTCCTGAAGGTGAAAGTGGTGCACTAGAAAGTGAAAATCGGTTAAAAAAACTCGACATTAAAGAGCGGAAAAACGGAATTTAAGTTCGGATGAGTAAATGCCGAGAAAAAGAAAGAATATTAGAAAAACAATGCAAGTTTCGAAAGAAAATTTAAGCTCCTCATCCGATTTAGAAAACGATGCGAATTTCAACAATATCAGAAAGGACAACAATTCAGAATAGCTTGTTCCTTTTCCAATTCCGACCCTCACTACTACTGCGGATGTTCATCGCAATTGTGAAAGTAAGTACCTTTATTTAGACAAAATTGTAGTTAATATGTACAGACCTATGTCCCAATTTCGGTACTCGCAGACTCGACCTTTAGTCGAGAGGCTGGTCACTTAGAAATCAGGAAGTCAGATTAACAATGATTCCCACTAGACAGACATGCCCAGCTCGGGGAAATTTCCACTAGCAACACATGCTGGACTTCCACCTCTATTTCTCCTGGAGAGCGGGAGTAGTGGTAGAGGTGTGTACTTCTCTCTTCTCCAGTGACGTCACGTAGCCCTGTAGATACGAAATATCTCCAGGGTTGCTTGGGGGTGACTAACTTTTCAATATAAAATTTTTATAGTAACTAGAATTTGAATTATTTTCTTGCACTTTTTTTACATTTACTGTTATTGAAAGTAATTGAAAAGAAAAGTTTACAAAGTGTTTTTTTTGTTTCATACATTATTGTATATTTTAATATAATTCTTTTTTACATTGTATGTACCGTGTAAAATTGTACACAAATGCTGTCTAATACTTTCTGAATTTCGAAGTATAACAATATATTAACATCATGTACAAAGTAAAAAGGTAAGTTATATAAATGAAATATAATTATAAAATCTGAATGTTATCGCGTATCATTATATATTATATTAATTCTAATATTCAAAATATTCGAATATTCGAAATATTCGAGCCTACCTCGCGCATAATGTTAATGTATTGCTAGGCTTTAAAAAGGCTTAGTCAGCCAAAACTGTGATATTAAAATATTAATTAATTATTGTACAAGACAAATAAACACTTTGTAAACTCGTCTTTTCAATGACGTTCATCAAAAGTAAATTTAAAAAACTGAAATAAAATAATTAAAATTTTAGGTAGTATAAAAATTTTATATTGAAAAATTAGTCGTCCCCAAGCACCCCTATGCATATTTTGTATTCATGGGGCTACGTGACGTCACTAGAGAAGAAAAGAGTACACGCCTCTACCACTACTCCCGCTCTCCAGGAGAAATAGAGGGAGAAGTACAACATGTGTTCCCGGTGGAAATTTCTCCGAGCTGGGCATGTCTGCTCTATTTATTACTTTTTAAAATAAAGCCAATGTAATAACAATCGCCGTTCTACCTCACTTGATCATTATTAAAGCAATTTAACCATGTTTAAATTATTTTTACCCTCTTTAATCGTCAAAAATTAACATTTTCTGCAATTAATGACGGAATTGAAGATGGCTAAGAGTAACATTCCTTAACGATTTATTGCAATTATTTTAACAACAAATTATTATTGGCTCGCACCTTTTTACAGGAAAGGTGGAAAAATGTATATTTTCTTGGAATCCCTTTCACTGTGTCGCTTATCATTCAGTAATTAAGAATTTTGTAATAATATGTTACAGAAAATGCCGATGATTTAAAATTGCTTGCAGAGGAAGATTGTAATAGTTTTGAAAACACTGAAGGGATTTTCAATTCTACTGAAAAGGATGAATTGGAAAATCCAGAGAATTATAAAATTGTTGAAGGTGATCATCTCGTAGAAGTCTTCAATCAAGATGATGTTGATTTGCAAGGTTGTAGAATCATTGATGATTGTTACGAACTACCAATAGAAGAAGACTTCGATTGTGATGACCTAATTAAAGATAGGACCTATGCTCCTGAATCGGACGTAGATGAAGAGGATGATGAAGCTGATGAAGACCGTAGGGATTTCGTAGGGACAGAAGAAGCAGGAATGACTGAGGAGCAGCGACCTGAACATACCAAAACCTTTTCGTCCTCATACACTACTTCGGGAATATCTGCAATTTCAGAAGTAGGCTTAAAACCTCAGATGTCCAAGGGCAAAAAGGGCCAAAGTAAGCCTCACTTTTGTTTTTATTGTCATAAATTGAACCTGGAGATAGGTCGACACTTAGCCAATGTCCATAAAGAAGAGCCACTTGTAAAAAAGTTTTTGGCTTATCCGTCAAAATCACAACCAAGAAGAAAGATGATCGACGAAATAAGAAAGAAGGGTGATGCTCTCTACAACAACGACCCAAATTATAATAAAGGCCAGCTAATAACAGTAAGGAGAGTGCAGGAAGGAAAAGTAAAAACAGCATCGGCGTTTACAAACTGCCCTCATTGCGAAGGAGTCTACGCAAAGAGCAATATTCGGCACCACTACCCGAAATGCACAGGAAGTCCTTTGGCAAATTCAAGGACGCTTTTACAGGAAGCCCGGAGAAAGGTGCAGCGCGTACACAAGGACGCAAATCATAAAATGCGAACGCGTATACTACCAGTTCTGAATGACACATGCGATATTTCACCTATAATAAGGTACGATCGGCTGATCATTTTGTACGGCAATTTGCTTGGTGTCCGTCTAAAGGAGCGCCATCAAGATAATTTTATTCGGGCACAATTGCGGCTGCTGGCACGCTTTTTGAAAGCCTTGAGGGGAATCGCCACAAGTGTGGATGATTTAGCGTCAGCATTTCATCCCACTTTGTTTGAGAAGGTGCTTGACGGTGTAAATATAGTCGCGGGATTTGAAGAAGAAACGCAGAACTATAAAAAGCCAAGCAATGCTTCATCTTTAGGAACTGCATTGCGAAAATGTGGAGAGATATTGATAATGGAATATATCATGTCGGGCGAAAAAACGAAGAAAGAAAGTGTCGAAGAATTTCTCTTTGTTTTTAAGGGACGATTTGGAGCGTACGTAAGCAAGAATGTTGCAGAAACTTTTAAAAACCGGGAGAGAGAAAAAATCGTAGAGGTTCCGTCTGGAGACGATATACACGCACTGAATTCGTTCATCGATGAAGAACAAGAATCTGCATACAATGCCCTAAAGACTGGGTATTCGTACCAAGCATGGCTGCGTGTTTCCCAAATGGTTCTTCTTCATCTGATTGTATATAATAGGCGCCGAAGAGGAGAAATGCAATTCTTGAAAATGCCAGACTATAAGAAAGTAGGACGGTTGACTAGCGAGGAATACAAAGAATTGCCCGCAGATCAACAGAAGGCTGCTGATAACTTTGTCAGGCTTCTAATTCGCGGTAAATTAAATCGTCCAGTACCAGTGCTTATTAATCAAAGTACGATGAAGTGCATGAAGCTGATACAAATGTATCGCAAAGAAGCTGGAGTTTTGAATGAAAACGAATATTTCTTCGCACTCCCAAGCACGGGCAAAAACACGCATCGAACCATTGATGCGTGCAAGCTTATGAGAAAGACATCCGAATTATGTGGAGCAAACAAACCTAAAACTTTACGCTGCACAGAATTGAGAAAGCAAATGGCCACAAAACTTGTGGCAATGAAAATGACTGAAGTCGATGTCGAACACGTGGCTGGATTCATGGGCCACGAAAAAGATATACACAAACGGATATATCGACAACCTACGGTCGCTGTGGACATTTTAAAAATGTCCACAATTTTGACAAACCTACAAAGTCCATGCCCTTCGCGACAAAAAACAAATGATTCTTCAGACTTAAGAGACGACACCACAGTCTGCCAAGGTGAGAAATATTTTAATGTGCTTTATTATTTCTGTTTTTTAGGTCCTAGTACGTTTTACCCGACATCATTATGATTACAGGCATTGTTAAATTTGTTCAATTATACAGGATGATTGTTTTATCTTCAGACATCAAATTATCTCAAGGAATACGCATCTAATTAAAAAAGTGTCCCTAATGGAACCTTTGTTTTCGAGGGGAAAAGCGACCTCACAAAAATTAAACTTACACTGCGCACGCGGGACGGAAGGGGGGGGGGAATACAAATTTTAAGCGGAAACCTATGCTTCTTATTGCAGATTCGGATTTTCCATTAAAAAATACGTCAGTTTTATCCAAATTTTTTTTTTAATTTTGAAACTTTTTCCCTTTTAAAATTCTTAATTCACCCCCCTCCCGTCCATAGGGAGCGGGATGTGGGGTAAATTTTTGCTTCCGTAATGAAAACTGTTTATTTTTGAGGTGGAAAGGCAACTCCGTTAAAATTTACCCTACACGCCTCCAAGGAGTGGGCTCTGAGATTAATTTTTGCGGTGTTGCTTTTCCCCCTCGAAAATAACAAGTTTTTATCAGGGACACTTTTCTCGTTGGATGAGGTTTTTTTGGGGAAGTCACTTTTTTTGGTAACTACTTACAGTTACGTTACTTATAACTGTAACTAGTTACAGTTGCTAGATAAAGTAACTTCAAGTTGCCCAAAATTACTGTTTTCACTTTCTTAACTTTATCGATCACAAATCAACATAAATAAGATAATAATTTATAAAAACTCTTGAAAAAAGTACTAATCAGTTAAAGTAAACACAAAATTATCTTTCTTTTCGTCAGCCATGAGAAATAATTTTGTTTATTTAATTGCAAGTTAAAATAAAGATTCACGTGTGTAATTCTAGCAATTCTTTAGCCCCATTTTAAGATAGTATGCAAATCATAACTTTTAAATAAAAAGATAACCAAAAATACTATTTTCATGAATGCAGAAAATAATGCTTATAATTTTTATACGGTAATATTGGTTCGATTAAATTATGTCTTGTAAGTATCAGTGCCTCACATGTTTCCCATTTCGAAATAAAAAACACACATAGCTGACTTACAAACCTCTCTTGAAGATATGTATGCAAAAAACATAGTATCTTCAAAGTATCTGAAATTAAAGCTTAAAGTTACTTAAAAACCCGTAAGTTATTTACAAGTGACTTATAAGAGTAGTGGAGAAGTTACCCGAAAATTCCCAATTAACGTATATTTTTGGTAAAGCAGTTACTTATAAAATGTTACTACTCAACTCTGTTACTAATAGATGATAAAAATTAGTTGTCTGATGTAAATGCAGTTAATGAATTAAATAAATTTTTTAGGAAACAGAGGTAAAAGAAGATTAGACGATTCGAGCACAGATGACTTAGAGACTTCACAGAATAAATCCGGTTCAAAGTCATCGTTTTTAGAAAAATCGTCGAAGCCGAATGGTAAAAGAGAAAAAATTTCCACGGATTCCGTCAATCGTTCTTGTGAGTATATTCGTATATTTAATTCTTTTGTTCAAAACGAAAGTTGTTTAATTAGTAGGCGGCATAACTTAATAAATACCTAAATCAACTTTTAGTTACCCGTCGTAGAAATTGTACGGAAAAAGCACCCTGGTCACCCGAGGAAGTCACAACAATAAGAAACATTTTTGGAGACAACATTGCTAAGAAGAGTGTCCCCACTGCACACCAAATCAGGGATTTACTAAAAAAATACCCATGTTTTCACAGAAGAAACGAAGCATCAATAAGGACATGGCTATACGTGAATATTAAAAAGGAACAAAAATAGTTTACAGCACAGGGTAACTGGTGCAATCACTACAACATCAAGCTTCGACCTCAAATTAGTAACGTCGTCTAAGGACGATCCCTTATTTTACCTATTACTCCGGTGGAAAAAAACAGCGAAGTATTACTGCAATCTGCAAACCAATGTACATATTACCGCGGATTTAATTTTTAAGTATTGTCGAGCATGTAAATCCTAAATTGGCAATACTATTACCTATTTCTTTCAGTAATGACTATTTAATTTTTTCAAACTTATTTGTAGATAACTTGTTTTCTTTAAAATAAAACGTATTATCAAAAGAAATATGAGATCGAAAGCAGAATGAGCTTAACTTAAATATCTTAAGCATATTTCATAAAACAAAAATATCTCATGTGGCTTTTCTTTTGAAACATGATCTTCGAAATAGATTGTACACATCTTAATACTTTATGAATAATATAATGTATTGAATATGGTTTCTGATACTTGTAATGCCGCATTGAATATTTTCTGTAATATACATTTGAGCATTTTCATTAGCATAATATGATATTGGATATTTATTTATAATGTATTATTTAACCTTCTTAAAATAGTTGATATTCGAAAGCTTTAGTAATAAAATTTGAACCCATTCATCAGACGACGTTCGCTGTCTAATTAAATCTATTAATGTATTTTGTTTTTATTTCTTAGTCTTAGCAATACAGCTTTCCTATTTTAAGTTCCTTTTTAGACTCTCTATTTGCGCAGCTATTCTTTTTTTTATCAATTTTTACACCTTTGCATCTCTTTAAGCAGGACATGATCAAGGAGCTCGTTAAAAAGCAATTCTAAATAATTACTGAACATGAATAACATGAATGTCACATTATTTATAATAATTAAAAACGATGTTATTTAGTTTCAAAAAAATATGTCCAATGGTTCTTTCCACGAAAAGTGCCGATAGGCTGTAGTCGATTCTACGTCCTATGGCGCTTTCCACGACTACTAAAGTATATTAAGCTTTAAAAACTTTTTACGAAACTGTCTGAACCATGCGCTTCAGAAATGGTTAATTATTCGTAAAAGATGCAACTCTTAACATATATTAGCTCTAATAAAATAGTCAATTGATGCTTTTAAGCAGAATTTTTAATCCTTTGCATCTCTTCAAGTAGAACATTATCAAGTAGCTTGGGCAAATTAAAAGCAATTATAAATAATTATTTAATATGAATAACATGAATAATATCACATTATTTATAATAATTGCAAACGATGTTATTCTGTTTTAAAAAAATATGTTCAATGCTTCTTTCCACAAAAATTTTCGATATGCTGTGGTCGATTCTACGTCTCATGGCGCTTTCCACGACTAGTGAAGTATATTAAGCTTTCAAATCTTTTTACAAAACTTTCTGAACCATGCGCTCCAGAAATGGTTAATTATTTCTGAAAGATGCAACTTTTAACATATATTATCTCTAATAAAATAGTAAATTGATACTTTTAAGCAGAATTTTTAAACCTTTGCGCATCTCTTTAGTAGAACATTATCAAGTAGCTCGGGCAAATTAAAAGCAATTATAAATAATTATGTAACATAAATAACATAAATAATGTCACATTATTTAAAATTATTACAAAAGATGATATTTAGTTTAAAAAAAATATATCCAAGGGTTCTTTCCAAGACACTTTCCTATATGCTGTAGTCGATCCCACGACCTATGGCGCTTTCCACGACTTCTGAAGTATAGTAAGCTTCCAAAACTTTTTACAAAACTTTGTGAAGTATGCGCTTCAGAAATCTAAAATATTGCTTGAAATTTCAACTGTTAACATATACCAGCTCTCATAAAATAGTCAATTAATACTTTTAGGTAGAACTTTTAAACCTTTGCATCTCTTTAAGTAGAACATTATCAAGTAGCTCGGGCAAATTAAAAGCAATTAAAAATAATTATTTAACGTTAATAACCTAAATTATGTCAAATTATTTATAATAATTACAAACGATGTTATTTACTTTCAAAAAAATATGTCCATGTGTTCTTTCCACGACACTTTCCTATATGCTGTGGTCGATTCCACGACCTATGGCGCTTTCCACGACTTATAAAGTATAGTAAGCTTTCATGACTTTTTACGAAACTTTCTGAACCATGCACTTTAAAAATGGTTAATTTTTCATAAAAGTTGCAACTCTTAACATATACCAGCTCTCATAAAATAGTAAATTAATACTTTTAGGCAGGATTTTTAAACCTTTGCATCTCTTTAAATAGAACATTATCAAGTAGCTCGGGCAAATTAAAAGCAATTATAAATAATTATTTAACTTTAATGACATAAGTAATGTCACATTATTTGGTGATAATTACAAGGGATTTTATTCAGTTTCAAGAAAATATGTCTAAAGGTTCTTTCCACGACACTTTCCTATATGCTGTGGTTGATTCCACGACCTATGGCACTTTCCACGACTTCTGAAGTACATGAAGCTTTCAAAACTTTTTTACAAAACTTTCTGAACCATGCGCTTCAAAAATCTAAAATATTGTTAAAAGTTGCAACTGTTAACATATATCAGCTCTGATAAAATAGTAAATTAATACTTTTAGGCAAAATTTTTAAACCTTTGCGTCTCTTTAAGTCGAACATTATCAAGTAGCTTGGGCAAATTAAAAGCAATTATAAATAATTATTTAATATGAATAACGTGAATAATATCACATTATTTATAATAATTACAAGCGATGTTATTCGATTTAAAAATAATATGTCCAAAGGTTCTTTCCACGACACTTTCCTATATGCTGTGGTTGATTCCACGAGCTATAGCACGTTCCACGACTTCTGAATTTTTATCAGGTTTCAAAACTTTTGACGAAACTTTCTGAACCCTGCGCTTCAGAAGTCTGAAATATTGCTTTCAAATTTTTTTACAAAAATTCACGACCCTTGCGCAACTTTAATTATTTCATATAACTGAAAATAGCAACTATTATTATACATAAACTCTAAAAGCTTTGTATTACTTCTAATCAGGATTATAAAACTTTTTCATCTCTTCAAGTACAACATTATCAAGCAGCTTGCACAAAGAAACAGCAATGGTTAATAATTATATAAAACGAATAACATGAATAATTGCACATTATTTACAATAATTAAAAATTATGTTTATTAGTTTGGAAAAAATGTGTCTAAGGGTTGTTTTCACGACAATTTCCTGTATGCTGCGGTGGATTCCAGAATATCTGGCAATGTCCACGACTTCTGCTATATAGTAAGCTTGTAAATCTTTTTACGAAACTTTTCCTTCCTTGGGCTTCAGAGATCTAAAATATCGCTAAAAGTTGCAACCGTTAAAATAAATTAGCTGTAATAAGGTGACACAGTTTTGTTCATAATTATCTGAAAGTGTTGTTGATAGTAACCCGTATTCATTATTGGATGAAGCTGTATTTCCTTCACCATTGAAAATAAAAACTCATCAAATTTCAGTTTGTGAGTAATTTTAAGTTGCCTAAAAAATTTAATCAAGAGTAGTAATCAATGGTCTTCCGCATTTTAAATAAACATTTTCCTGTGTTTAGTTCATGGAACATAACAAGATTCTAGTTACTCAGAGTTAGTTGCAATACTGTGTTGTTTAACTGCTGTTTGAAAAAAATGGAATATTCTTTCAACCCTGTAAAAGGAGCAATTTCAAAAAATCTTAATGAAACTTTCATTTTTCCTTAGGTATGAAAAGTCTGTTCTACATTTAGAAATATTAAGTACCTTTTTATGTCGCTGTAATGCAGGATTACATAATTATTAAATGCTTAATAAATAAGATTTGGGGGCCGATTATAGAAGAAAATTGACAATATAATTAAAAAAAAGGTATTTGTTTTCTGTGATTTTTTTCGACTAATATTGATTAAGTTGAGATAAAAAAAATATGACATATTTTATCACATGTATTTACTACATGTAAATTACATATTACATTTTACACATTACATATACATTCATATTTATATTATTTTTAAGTATGCTTTCGCTTACTCTTATTTTTGTATTTAAAAAAACTAGATTAATTTTTCAACCTTATTTTTTTTTAATTCACCTATAATAATTTTTTTTTAATTTTCATCGGTTTATAACAACTTATCAAAATTTTTTTATTAATTTATGATAATTCTGGGCAATCATTAAATATTACGAAGGATATGTTCTTTATTTATACTATATGTCTCCTAAGTGCAGTATATGCTTCGTGTTTGACAATATATGGCGAGGTTTTTTCCACGACGTAGGCGTTTCCAAAAGTGGGCGTAACAGGACGTGGAAAGCACATTAATATATTAAAATTCATAGTCGTGGAAAGCTCCATCTTATATACAACGGTACTTTCCAAGTGACGTGGAATCGACCGCTGGATACAAAATTTTTCCACGACCGTCGTGGAAAGTACCAAACGTCGTGGTATGCACCACACTGTATAAGAAACAGTCGTGGAAACAACCACTAGACATATATATATTTATATGAATGTATATATTATATAAATATATGCTAAGTATTAAATTTATTTCGTCAATTTCTCCACACCTTTTTTTTGCTTCTTGATCTTTTAGTTTCTAATAATAAAATCGATATGTGCAAAATTGTAAATTTTATTGCCTCGTGCGATTTCAGTGGTAGATTACTATAGTATACAAAGATACACAAAATCATAAAATAATAAATAAAATCGATTTTGTGAACCTGACTCTTAAAACCAGAATAGAAAAAATTTCTTTTCTGTTTTAATTTAAAGAGCGTGAGCTGTCAGACAGGCATTATATAATTAAGGTGATCAATTTCAAACTAAAAAAAACACATTTATTCATAAAATAGCAAGTTTGACATTTGAGGTTTGGTTGTGCGTGTTCTCTATATTTTTACATGCATACTAAATTTCGGTACTATGTTGTATGTCAAAAACATAATCTGAGAACATTAAAAATCCCGTTGAATTGTCAACGTGAGTTCTCACTTAAGTTTTCGTAAGGCCATTTGAGTGAAGGCTAAACGTGACAAATTGGAAAATTCTTAAGGCTCGAAGCGACAAGTTTGCTCAACCTAGAATGAAACATGCTATTGTTGGGGTTTCCGCCCCATTGCCCTTAACAGGTAAGAATTGGAAAAATTGTAACTGGTCACGACCAAACACAGCCTGTTATTACGTGCTACCATAATGTTTTTGCCTCTCGACAACATTGCGGTAGGTCAGAGTCACGTACGCCTACTCTTCTCAACTCCCTTCTACCTTTCCCTCTCAGGCGCACTGGCCAGTGCCAGATGGCTCAACCAGCATAGAATTTTGCACACTCGCTGGCAATCCATTCTTAAAAATTACAATGAACAAAAGGGTGCCAATTCAAGTATATGCTCTACCCCTATGGAAAGATTCAAATAAACAATTAAGTTTTCTATCTATGCTTATGTACCCATGAACTCGTGTGTACGCGTGCATCGAATAGAATTTATGTAAATGTAGCCTTAAAGACAAGCATAAATTAAGGTACTAAATAACTTTCTTTTTTTTCAATATTTTAAAATATTTCAGTTTTAGGATAATTCCTAGCTTCGAAATTTCTTCGGAATATCAAAGCTAGGATAGAAAATAGCTTGATCCTAAATTTTCATTAATTTTAGTTAACCAGTTTTATTTTAATTGTCAAATTGAAAATCTTTAATTTTAGCTGATTTCGGTTCCAACGCGTAAAGGCTGGAGGTAGTGCGGTCGAGGCAGCGCTTCCCCCGCTGCTGGCTGCGACTCCGTTGATGGCCTTGTAGCCAATTAGCGGTCCCGCTGTCGCTCCTTACTAACGTCGATGCCCTTTGTGCTCAGTCACCGAAAGCGGACTCGTAGTGAGTAAGATCAGTTCGTTTTTGAATTTCTTCGAGGCACAGACGCACCGCTCTGTCCTCGGCTCACCGCTCAACAGTAAAACAACTTGCATACCGCACGGAATCGCATTGCAGCAGCACTACACTAGGAGGCTCATCGCTCATCATTTTCTACTATCAAGGATCGTCACTACGAACAGCAGGCTAGTCGCAAGTTATTTTATCCACTCTCCTATCGGCGCCGCTTCCTAACTGACACCGATTAAGCGTTGCTTTTAGCTCGAGAGACGCTTTTAGTGGTGCTGACAAGTGACAGGTCTTGGACCTGACTGACACAGCTGCCAGGCACAGCGGGCTGACCAGACCCGGGAATTGAGAAAG
>JAUELO010000558.1:0-21704 GCA_032357855.1 Amphibolips quercusostensackenii
AGGATAAATCTTTCTATAAACATGGTATAGAAATGTTGGAAAGGCGTTGGAAAGATTGTATCACTCTAAAAGGAGATTATGTTGATGAATAAAAATGATTTTTGAAAAAAAAAAGTTGTTTTCGTTGTTAGTCTCGGGACTTATTGAACGATGTGTTATGTTGGATTGGTGTTAACTTTGTTGTTGCTACCAGAATGTATTCTTTAAATATTTTTTAAATAATTTTTGGGATACACGGCGGTAGATTTGTTTGTTCATTTAGAATCTTTGCAAAAAATAGTTTATGGGTTGGGTTTTCGGGGGTTGCTCCTTTCGACACTGCTTGCTTTAACGTGAGTTCTAGTCTTCAGTTGCTTAGAGGGGGTTCATTTATTTCTAAACAAACGTTTTTCTATGGACTTGTGAGGAATGCTTCACTACATATTTTTAGACTGATGTTGCAGATGGAATCTAAAAATGTAACGGTACCTTTTTTGTTAAACTGTAGATTATGGACCCGCAGTCCAATTTTGATATGATAATGAATTCGTAGGTTAGTTGTGGAACGCTGAGGTCAACTCCACAAATTCTATTAGCTAGGATTTTGAGAATGAAGATCTGTTTTTTGCAGTCATCTTTTAGTTTGAGCATATGTCGTCTCTATGTTAACTTTTGGTCAAATAGTAAACCTAGTTATTTGATTCCCGTCACTCTTTTGATGTCTTGATTGTCCTACTGTAGAGTTGCGGTAGATTTTGGAATTTTTTCACGGTAGAAGATTATATACTCGGATTTTGTTTAGGAAAATTTATATCCATTTTGTAAGGACCAATTCCATATTTCGTTTAGTGCGTTTCGTAGGGTTGTAACAGTACGCTCATGAGTGAGCCCTGAGGTACTCCGTTTTCCAAGTTAAATCTATTGGACAGTTTACCATTCACTCTAACTTGTATGGACCTCTGGTAAAGATAGTTCTTAATGAAAGCTAGCAGATAACCGTCAATTGCTTCTTTTTCTAGGGTTTTGATTCTTTGATGTCTCCATGTCATTCCGTATGCTTTTTCAGTATCTGAACAAACTCTTATTTGATTTTAGTTGAAAAATCATCTCTTTGTTTAAAAACGTAAATATTTTGTTAGAAATTCGTCCTTATTAGCAAAAATAAATATTTTTAGTTAAAAATTTATTATTTCAGTTAAAATTTTTATTATTACAGTTAAAAATTCATCATTTCAGTTGAATATTCATCACCTTATTTGGAAATGTAACTACTTAAAAAAATTTGTTGCTTGATTAAATTTTTTTTAAACTAAAAATGGAACTATTCTTGTTAAATATTTTATCATTCTACTTGAAAATTCATCTTTTTAGTTAAAGGTTTATGTTTTTTATATCAAAATTCGTCTTTTTTAATAAAAATTAATTTTCTTGGTTGAAAATTATTTATTTTGGTTAGAAATGTAATTATTCCAGTTGAAGATTTATCATTTCAATTGAAAACTTATCGCTTTATTCAAAGATGTAACAATTAAAATTTTTTCTGTTTGGTTGAAAATTATTTTTTTTAAACTTAAAATATAACTATTCCAGTTGAATATTCTATCATTTTAAATTGGAATTAATTTTTTGTTTGTTGAACAATAAATTTTCAAATAAGAATTGAAAAATTTAATTATTAGATGAAATATTATCATTCTTAGTAATAAAAATCGTCATTTTTGGTAGAAATTAGTCTTTTTAGTTAAATATTAATAATTTTGGTTAATAATTATTTATTTCGGTTAAAAATTTAATTATCTTGGTAAAAGATTTAACATTCTAATTAAAAATTCATCCTTTTGTTGAAACATTGATTTTTTCAACTAAAAATTTAAACATAAAATTTTTTAATGAAAACTGATCTGTTTTATTTCAACATTCAACAATTTTTTTGAGCTAATTTGTTGAGCTAAAACTTTTTTTTAAATCTAAAAATTAAAAATTTTTAATCGCTAATATGCTGAAATATTTAATTTTGAAAATTTAATTTGTTTCTATTAATAACTTAATTGTCTTCAAATCTTGAAGATTCTGCTTTGACAATTTTTGAAATCTTTAATAATCTCTCAAAATCTCTTTGAATATTCTCTTAGAATTAATTTTTCAAAATAAAAAATAAGTTTAAATTATCTTATGAATTATAAGAAATATTTTTTATTATCGTGCAACCTTTAAAAATGCTAAAGAAGCTTTAAAAATTCCATTAACAAATAAACAAAGAGAAACATTTTTTCGACTTTTTCAAAATCTTTTTTAATTTTAAATAAACTTTAAACCTTTTTAGAACTCTTAAATTTTATTTTATACTTACTCGAAATTTTTATGCAACTTTGTGAGCTTACTAAGTGAACATTTTTGCTTTGAAATCGTCCGCATTACTTTCGCAATTTTGAGAAATGATTGAAAATGCTTTGAAATATTTGTTAAATTCCTTTTAATTTTTTTATAGAATAGAAAATTAGTTAAAATTTTTCTAGGAATTTTTAAACATTTTTTTTTATTGTTGTGAAAATTTTTGAAATTTTTAAGAAGCTTTAAAATTTTAATTTCTATATATTCAAACATGAACGCTTTTTTTCTAAAATTTTTGAAAATGACTCTAATTAATCCTAAAATAAAAAAAAAAGATTAGAATTTCACAATTGTCCTTCAATCTTCCAAATTTTTTTCGACGTTTGTAGAAATCTTTTGAAATCTTCTAAAATCTTTTTGAATTTTGTTGAATATATGATTTTTTTAAATGAGAAAAAATTTTTTATTTCCTTGAAGCCTTTCACACGTGTTAAAAAGGTTCGAAAATAGTTTCGAAATCTTCAAAAATTCACATTTTGATTTTAATTCTTGTAAATCTTTTCAAATTTCATATTATTTTTAAATAATTTCCAAAACATTCAAACCCTCTGAAAAAACTTTTAAAATTTGTCGAATTATACTAATAATTTTGTTAAAATTGTCGAAAATAAAAAAATTGCCTTTAAATCTTCTTGATCCTGTTTTCACAATTTGGAAATCTTTGGATATGTTTTAAAGTTTTCATTTTTAATTATTCTCTTTGAATTAATTTAAAAAAAAATTTGATTATATAATAAAAAAAATTAAGTCATAATTTTTTTAATTCAATAGACATTTAGATTTTTTGAATATTTTTTTAATATTCAATTTAGTTTTTACTTTCGAACTGTCAAATTTTAATCGTTTCAAATTTAAATTTATCAAAATTTAAAACATTTTGCTCTTAAATTATTTAGTTTCAAATGGTTCTCATTAGAATTAATACAATTTTTATTCCTCTGAATTTCAAAATTATCTATTATAAAAATTCTAATTATAAAATATTTCATTTTTAACAATTTGAAATAGTCCTCTTTTTACATTTTAATCTGAAATCATTCATTCGCAAGATTCTTAAATTCAAAATAAATTTTTCAGTTTTGAATGCTCTAAATTTCAAATGAGACAATTTTAACTTCTTCCTAAAGTAATTGTCCAAATTTGGCACTTTATTTTGAAGGTTTTGAATTTTAAAAGCTTCTGTTTAAAAATGTTTCAATTCAAAATTATCCAATTTCAAACGCTCTTATTCAGAAATGATACAAGTTCAATTTCTTTTCATTCCATTCAAAATATTGTCCTTTTTCTAAATTTGACATATCTAAGATACTTTGAATTTCAAACGCTTTCAATTCGAAATTGTTAAGAAGAAATGATGGTCTGGCCGGCGTCTCCGCGTGCGAGATGAGTGGCGCTCGACACTCTCGAGAGCTAACTTAATGGTGACCGCTCTCTGCTCATAATTCTGAAGTTCGCAAACGCTTTATTTTAAACTAAAAAAAAAAGAACGACAGCCCAATCTAATCACGAACACGGATTTTTTGACAATAATAGTTTTGAGATTGCAATAGTTTCGAGATATTTATCGAAAATAGCACCATACACTTTTTAATAATTAAATTAGCGGTTGAAGCAACGAAGAAGTCTAATTAAAATTTTTAAATCTTTTTATGAATAGTGAATAATGAAGCAATACTAATAACATTTCATTATTACAGAGGAATCATCAAACTTCCATCTTCGTAAAAAACGTTTAATTGATTTAACATCCTATGGAACAAGACCATTGTCAATTCATCAAGCTGCATACGTAGTGAACATTCTAAGATCTAGAGTTAGTCACTGTGCTGGAACTATTTTATCCAATACTATTGTGATAACTGCTGCTAACTGCATTTATGAGAGGAATGTGAATTACATCGTTTTATCTGGTTCACTCTCGAGAAACCAGGGCAAGGTTCATAATATAAAAAGGATAATGAAACATCCACAGTTTAATCCAATTACTTTGGCATATAATCTTGCCTTGATTAGAGTTTTTCCACCTATCCTGCTTGGCTTAGGACAAATAAATCAAAAAATTCAACTGCACAATACAAATTACATACGACCTGGTACTCCTCTCAACTTCAGCGGTTGGGGGTGCAGCCGTTTACTACCGTAAGTCAAAATCAGATCAAAAACACTTTAAGTCAGGCAGGTTTTCATGCAGTGATCACAGCCTTTTCATGTAGACATACTGCGCTTGCGCTAGGACGCTTGAGAGGACCATGAGGCGATAACTCATTCCATGGCAATGATAGGCCGCGCCGTGTTTCTCTTACGCACAGCCAGCGCAAACGCAGTACCTCTACATGCCAGAGCTGGGTCACTGACACGGAACGGCAACCTGTTACCATGGCAACGATGAGCCGCGCCGTGTTCCTCTTACGCATAGTTAGCGCAAGCGCAGTAACTCTATGTGAAAAAGTTAGTCAGTTTTTTTACGCAATAAGCATTTTTACAATTTAAGAAAAACAAAAGTCCTCGTAAAGTATTTAAATTTTGATTTTCATTTGAAAAAGATCAGTTTTCAGCTAAATAGTTGAGTCTTTAACTAAGAAAGATCCATTTTCAACTAAAAATAACAAAGCAAATTTTTTAGTAAAAAACACTGATTTTTCACAAAAAAAAGATTGTTCTATCTAAAGAGATAAATTTTAAACTAAAATGATGAATTTTCAAATCAAAAAGAGGTGTTGTTTTTATATAATCGTATGTTTTTTTAAACAAAAAAAAGTTAATTTTTGTAACCAAAAAAGATTTCTTAGTCCACAGGAAAAACAAAATTAAATCAAAATATTGAATTTTCAATCCAAAGAGACAAATTTTCAACAAAACAGTGACATTTTTAATCCACGCAAATGACTTTCTAACAAAATAATTAAATTTTTAACCGAATACTAAAAATTTCACAAAAAAAAAATATTTGCGAGACGAATATATAAAAGTAGCCTTTTCAATAAAAAAAAAATAACTTTCAATCAAAAACTGTTGGGCTTCATACCACAAGGATAAAATTTAAACTAAAATAGTGAAATTTACAGTTAGAAAAATTAATTTTAAACCAAAATAAAAAATTCAATTTCCAACAAAATACATAAATGTTTCACAAAATAGTTAGATTTTCAATCAAGAAAAAGATTTTTTGTGTAACATGATAAATTTTCAATTAAAAAAACTTTAACAAACTAGTTCAATTTTTAAACAAATAGTTGAATTTTCAATCAAAAAGTAGGAGTTTACAACAAAAAAATTTGATAAAAAAAGTTTTATTTTAATCTAAAAAGTGCTTTATTCGTCAAAAAAATACAAATTAAAAAAAAATTGTTTAAACCTAAAACAAACCAAATTATTTTTTAACGAAACAGTTGCATTTTTGAAAAAAAAGATTATATTTATACAAAAAAAAAAGTATTTTTTTAAATATTTTGAAAAAATTATTCAAAATTTTAAAAAGTTTTGTAAAATTAAAAAAAATTTTGTAAAATTTTTTGTTCTCTTACGTAATTTTTAAAAATCTTTTAAAATAAAAAAAAAAATCAAACAAATGTTTCCAAATGAAAAATCATTAAAAATTTTTCCTTCCTTTTTTTTTTAAACACCTTTTAAATATATTTTAAAATTATTTGAATTTTTCCTCCATTTTTTCCAATTTACAAAATAAAAAAAATGCCTTAACATCTTCTAGATAAGGAAAATTCATTTTAAATTTTCACAGAAAATTGTTCTATTGACTTTAAAACTTCCCAAATTTTAAAAAATCTGCATTTTGTTTTAAATTTCTCAAAAGCTTTTTTAATTTCATTATTATTTATTTTTTTTAGTAAAAAAAAAAAATTGACACTAAATGACAATTCATTCGATATTTGTAGAATTTTCTAAAAATGTTTTAAAATCTTATTACTTTCTTTGTAAAATTATTATTATAAAATAAAAATTCAGTAGAGATTTTATTACAAAATTTGGTTAAAAATCCATCTTTTGTGGTAGAAAATTAGTCGAATTGCTTAAAATTTTAATTTTTAAACATAGGGAGAAAAACAAATATTATCTTAATTTTCCAGGAATCTCAATACAATTTTTGATTCTTAATTAACAATTAATAACAATTAATAACAATTTTTGATTTCTTAATCTTTTCAAAACTGCTGAATATCTTTTAAAATAATTCAATGTTTCTCTCAAATTTTACAAACTTTAAAATTAAAAAAAGGCTTTTAAAATCTACCAGATTTTTTGGCGATATATTTTAAGCCTTCAAAAATATTTTTTTCATAATTCAATAATTATTATTTTAATTATTATAAATGAAATATTACATTTTTTCGAATACACAAAAAAAAATAAATGCGTTTTTCTGTCGAAAAAATATATTAACAAAAATTATATATAATGTATCGTATTATAATTGTTTAAATAATTAATTATTATTTTTAATAGTACTAGCTTCAATTAATGCCAGAAAATTGCAATTTTTTCTGAAATGGTTAAATTTTTGTCTTTTTTCACATAGAAAAAGGTAAAAATTAATGGAATTGAAAGAGCATAATTTTTAAACAAATTATTATTATTTATAACCATCTTTTCATATAGTAATGCTAAATAGGTGCCGTTTTTTCTTAAATCTTTTACTTTTTGACAACTTTATACTTAGAGAAAGAAAATAATAAATTTAAAGGTGACAAATATAATTATTTAAACAATTTCTTTTTATTTTAAATAATATTATCTCTTAATAATGCTAGAAAGTTGCGGTTTTTTCTAAAGTTTTTAACATTTTGTCCACTTTTTACTCAAAGTGACTAATTACTTTATTCAATTCAGCAAAAATAATTGCTTTAACAAATTATGATTGTTTATAGCTATATTTATCTACATTTATACTAGATAGTTGCGGGTTTTTCTTAAATGTTTAAATTTTTTTACTTACAAATTTGTGCGTAGTAATGATTAATTCAAGTTGATGAAAATAATTGTTTAAACAATTTTTTATTATTGTTAATAATATTCTCTTTGCTTAATGGTAGAAAGCTACTGTTTTTTCTGAAATTTTAAACTATTTTTTCTTTTTTCACATTAAGTGACTTAATAATCAATCTAATTCAGCAAAATTAAGTGTTTAAGCAAATTATTATTGGTCACAACAATTTTTATCTATATTAATGCCACATTGTTGCGGTTTTTTTCTGAAACTTTCAACTTTCTGTAGACTTTTCACTTCATTAATTAACAATTTTTTCAAGTTAGGAAAAATAATTATTTAAAAAATTTATTATTGCTGATAACTATCTTTTTTGATAAGTGCAAAAAAGATGAGATTTTTTTTAAAATGTTTAATTTGGATTTGCTTTTTCAGTTATAAATAAATAATATATAAACGTTACATAAAGTCATATTTCAAATAATCTCTTACTTTTTTCTAAATACATTTTTCTGAAATGAACCAGATATTTGAAATATTCTTTGAATTTTCTATATGGATCGTATTGGATATAAATTTTACTTGAAGTAGTGACTGAGAGCCTTTTTGTTTTAATTGATATTAATATTAATCATTTGTTAATATCTTGCATTAATTATTAACTCACTAAGTAAAAAGTTACAAAGAAGTTTGAAAATTCAGTAAAAACCGCAATTATCTGGCATAGCTGTAGAAGAAAATAGCTTTTAACAATGATAATTTGTTTAAACAATTATTCTTCTTAAATTTCAATGATTATTATCAAACTTTAAGTAAAAAGGTTACAAAAAGTTGAATTTCTTAGACATAAGAGCTACTTTCTAACATTATTAAAAGAAAATATTATTAAAGATAATAATAAATTGTGTAAACAATCAATTTTGTTTACAAAAAAAAGGATCATATTGTTTTAATTTATAACCGGACAAAAAAAAAATTTTGAAGGAAACTGCTACTTTCTCACTCTATTTTAAAAGAAAATTGCTGAAGATAATGATAAATTGTTTATACAATTTATGTGAACAGCTAATTGTCAGTATTAGGTAATATTTTATATTTTAGAAAAAATCAGCATGAAAAAATGCAAGAAAATCATCTATAGCGCCAAAAAATCGATTCTCAACTTTCCCCTTTTCCTTATCCGCTTTCCCTTATCCTCTTTCCCCTCTCTCCTTTTTCCTTTCTTTTTCCTTTCCCCTTTTGCTTCTTCCTCTTCTCCTCTTTCCCTTTTCCTATTTTCTCTTTCCATTCTTCCCGTTCAATATCTCCTTTCCTTTTTCCCTTTTCCCCTTTTCCTATTTCATATTTCCTTTTCCCCTTTTCAAAAAGGAAATCGGAAAGCAATTCTCATGACTGCACAACCGGACGAAATTTTAATCGAGAAATCTCTCTGTCTCTTTTTTACTTTTTCCTTCTCCCTTGTCCCGTTTCGATTTCTCTTCCTCTCCTTCCCTTTTTCCCATTTTCCATTTCACTTTTTTGTATTCCCTCTCGGAAAAAAAGGGAAAATCTCTCTCTTACTTTTCCCTTTTCTCTAGCCACCTTTTCTTTTTATCCTTTGACCGTTTCCCCTTTCCCGTTTTCCATTTCCCCTTTCCAATTTTCCTTTTGGATAGAGAAAGGCAAAGGAAACAGGGTCAGGGAGAAGAAGGAAGGGAAATGATAAACGGGAAAAGGAAAAAAGGGAAATGGGAAAAGGGGAAAAGGGCCAGGGAAATGGTAAAAATGTACAAGGAAAAACTAACAGAGATAGAAAGATTTCTCGATCCAGATTCTGACCGGGCGTACAGTCATGTAGATTCTTTTCTCCTTTCCTCTTTGAAAAGATGAAAGGGAAATGGAAAATATGGAATTGGGAGAAGAAACAAAGAAAAAAATGTTAAAATTTCGTTTTTTCAATTTCATCCTGTCTTAAAAGAAGTTTCACTTCAAAAAAAAATTGGTTTACCCTACTAAACATAACAAATGAATTTTTGACAAAATATTAAAAGTTTTAAACAAAGAGATGAATTGTTGACTCAAATGCTGAATCTTCACCAAAAAAATAAATTGTTTACTACAAAGTTGAATTTTTAATAGAATACATCATTTCAATCAGCTAGTAGAATTTTGGACTAAGATAATTCAATTTTGAACCAAAAATAGAATATTAAAATATTCGGTAGGAAAATAAAAAAAAAATATTTTTTTGCCGAAACAATTTGATTTTTAACAAAAATTTTCAGTAATTCACCAAAAAGATCATTTTTAACGAAAATCTTGAATCTTGAACCAAAAAATAAATTTTCAACCAAATACTTTGATTTCCAAACAAAAAGATGAATTTTTTACTAAAACACATTATTTTTAACCAAATATTTGAATTATGCAATTAAAAAATTAAACTTATACCAAAAATTGCATAGTAATATTTGTAGTGAAGAAAAATAATTTTTAACAAAACACATGAATCTTCAACCAAATATTCAAATTGTCAACTGAAATAATCGATTTTAAACTACAAAAAAAATGGTAATGTTTCCAGTTTAAAAAATTTAGTTTTGACCAAAGCGAACGAATTCTTAACGAAACATTTCAATTTCGAACAAAAGACATTAAGGGATTAATACAAAAAAAAAAGGAAAAAGCGAAAGGAAAAATAGGGAAATTTGAAAGGGAATAGAAAGGAAATAGAATAGTCAAATATGCAGCAAAAATATTAATTTTCAAGCAAAACAATTGAATTTTTAACAAAATTATTCAATTATTAATTAAAAAGATGAATTTTCAACTAAAATGATGAACCTTTAACCAAAAATAAGAATATTTAATTACGAAAATTAATTTTTCAATAAAAAAAAACGAATTTTTAACAAAATACATAAATTTCAATTAAATAGTTGATTTTTCGACTAAAAAACTCAATTTTTAACCAAAAATGGAATTGTAAAATATTTGGTAAACAAAAATTTACTACCAAAACAATTGAATTTTTAACAAACATCTTTAATTATTAACCAAAAAGATAAATTTTCAACTAAAATCATGAATCTTTAATCTAAAACTAATTTTTTACCAAATAGTTTAATTCTCAACCTAGAAGATGAATTGTTAACTAAAATAATGAATCTGTAAAAAAAATCAATGTTTTCGTAATAGTTGAATTTTGAACAAACAACAAAAATTTTAAACACGAAAATTAATTTTCTCCTAAAAAAGACAAATTTTGAACAAAATACATTAATTTCAATTAAGTAGTTGTATTTTCGACTAAAAAATTCAATTTTTAACCAAAAATAGAATATTAAAATATTTAGTAAAAAAATTAACTTTCTACCAGAACAATTGAATTTTCAACAAAAAATTTTTATTATTAACCAAAAAGATAAACTTTTAACTAAAATCATGAATCTTCAACCAAAACATGAATTTTTTACCACATAGTTTAATTCTTAACCTAAAAGATGAACTTTCAACCAAAAAGATGAATTTTTAACTAAAATGATGAATCTTTAACAAAAAATTAATTTTTACGTTATAGTTGAATTTTCAACCATAAACAAAAATTTTAAATCACGAAAATTAATTTTCTCCTAAAAAAGACGAATTCTCAACAAAATACATTAATTTCAATCAAATAGTTGTATTTTTGACTAAAAAATTCAATTTTTAACCAAAAATAAAATATTAAAATATTTGGTTAAATAATCAACTTTTTACCAAAACAATTTAATTTTCAGCAAAAAATTTTCATCATTAAACAAAAAGATAAACTTTCAACTGAAATCATGAATCTTGAACCAAAACATGAATTTTTCACCACATAGTTTAATTCTTAACCTAAAAGATGAATTTTCAACCAAAAAGATGAATTTTTAACTAAAATGATGAATCTTTAACAAAGAATCAATTTTTACGTAATATTTGAATTTGTAACCAAAAACAAAAATTTTAAGTCACGAGAATTAATTCTCTCCTAACAAACAAGAATTTTATACAAAATACATTAATTTTAATCAAATAGCTATATTTTCGACCCAAAAATTCAATTTTTAACTAAAAATAGAATATTAAAATATTTGGTAAAAAATTAACTTTTCACCAAAACAATTGAATTTTTAAACAAAAAATTTTTATCATTAACCAAAAAGATAAAGTTTGAACTAAAATCACGAATCTTTAACCAAAACATAAATTTTTTACCACGTAGCTCAATTCTTAACCTAAAAGATGAATTTTAAACTAAAAAGATGAATTTTGAACTAAAACGATGAATCTTTAACAAAAGAATAAATTTTTTACGTAATAGTTGAAAGAAAAAATTTTAAATCACGAAAATTAATTTTTTCCCAAAAAGACGATTTTTTAGCAAAATACATGAATTTCAATCAAATAGTTGAATTTTTGACTAAAAATTTCAATTTTAAAATTAAAAATAGAACAGTAAAATATCCTGTGAGAAAATTTTAATTTGCTACCAAAACAGTGGAATTTTCTAAGAAAATTGTTAATTATTGACACAAAAAATTAATTTTTAACTTGAATCATGAGTCTTTAACCAAGAAATAAATTTAAGCTAAATAGTTTAATTCTTAACCAAAAAAAATGAATTTTCAACTGAAATTATGAATCTTTAACAAAAAATAAATTGTTTACGTAATAGTTGAATTTTCACAAAAAAAAAAAAGAATTTTAAATTACGAAAATTAATTTTCTTCTAAAAAGGCGAATTTTTAACAAAATACATAAATGTCAATCGAATAGTTGAAATGTCGACTAAAAACTTCAATTTTTTAACGAAAATTATAATTGTTAATTACTTAGTAGAAAAAATTAATTTTGCACCTAAAGAATTGAATTTTCAACAAAAAATTTTAATTAATAATTAAAAGATGAATTTATAGCTAAAATTATAAAAATTAAACCAAAAAGTAAATTTTTAACCAAATAGAATAATTCTCACCAAAAAAGATGAATTTTCAAACAAAAATATGAGTTTTTAACAAAACTAATGAATCTTGAGCAAAAAAATTAATCTTTTACGGGAAAGTTGAATTTTTAATCAAAAATAAGAATTTTAAATCACAAAAATTAATTTTCTAATCAAAAGACGAATTTTTAACAAAATACAACAAAAAATTTTACCCAAAATGATAAATCTTTAACGTCAAATAAACTTTTCACCGAGAAGTTAAATTTTCAACTAAAAACTAGAATTTTAAATACCACAAATAATTTATTAAAAAAAGATGACAAAATACATGAATTTCAATCAAATAGTAGAATTTTTGACTCAAAAATTCGATTTCTAGCCAAAAATAAAATAGTCAAATATTCGGTTGAAAAAAATGTTATTTTTTAACGAAACAATTAAATTTTTCAACAAAACAATTAAATTTTTAACAAAATATTTCAATTATCAACCAAAAAGATGGATTTTCAACTAAGTTCATAAATCTTCACCCAAAAAATGAATTATGAACCAAATAGTTTAATTCTTAGCCAAAAAGATGAATTTTCAACCAAAAAGATGAATTTTTAACTAAAATGATGAATCTTCAACAAAAAATAATTTTTTTACGAAATAGTTAAATTTTTCACTAAGAATTAGAATTTTAAATCACTAACATTAATTTTTTGATAAAAAAGACGATTTTTCAACATAATACCTAAATTTCAATCAAATAGTTAAATTTTTGACTAAAAAATTAAACCCAAACGAAAAATAAAAAAATAATATATTTGGTAAAAAAAAAAATAATTTTTTGCCAAAATAATTTAATTTTTAAAATAAATTTTTAATTATTAATCAAAAAGATGAATTTTTAACTAAAATCATGAATCTTTACCAAAAAAAAGAGGGGGATAGGAGAAAGACTCTAAACCTCTAATAAATTTAATAGGAATTTTGATCATTGATAGTCTAAAGAATAATAATTTAAATAAATACTAGAGTTTATTTAAAATGCTCTCAACTTTTTTTCAATCAACTTAAATAATTGATTAAAAAAAATTTTAAGTTCTGAGTAAAAAAAATTAATCTTTAACGAAAAAAAAAACGATCTCTTAACGAAATATTTCAACTTTTAACTAAAGAGATCAAGGGATCAATCGGAGAAAGGAAAAAAAGGGAAACAGGGAAGGAAAATCGGAAAAGATAAGGGAAAAGGAAAAGGGGAAGAGAAAAAAGGGAAAGAGGGGAAAAAGAAAGGAGAAGAGGAGGGAAAAGAGGGAAAGGGGTAATGGAAAATGGGGAAAGGGAAAGAGGAAATAGAAAAGGGTAAAGGGGAAGGGAAAACAAAAGACGGGAAAGTGGAAAGGGGAACGTGGAAAGGGGAAAAGAAAAGGCAAACGGAGAAAGAAAGAAGTAAAGAAAAAGTAGAAGAAGCCCATTTTTCAATTCACTCCCGTCCCAAAAAAAAGTTTTATTCAATAAAAAAATTTTGTCCGCACTATTAAAGATATTTTACATTTTCATTTCAGGAGACCATTATTTCCAAATGAGCTAAAAATGACCCGTATACCATTAATGAGTCGGCAGTTATGTCAGCACTACTATCGTCAAGCAGTTCACATTGCAGAAGAAAATATATGCGCTCTTGATAAATATGGAAAAGTGGGCAGTTGTATAGGGGATGAAGGTGGTCCTTTAGTTCATAATTATGAACTCGTTGGAGTTTTTTCTTTTCGAAAAGGAATTTTGAATGGGCATAATCCAGAAATTTTCACGGACGTTCGGAATTTGGGAATCAGACAGTGGATATCTTCTACTATGCAAAATATTTCCATGTGGGTTTCATACCCTCGTTTTTACAAAAAAATGTAGAATATTTAAACCGGATTTTAGACAAAAAGATTTGGGGAAACCCGCCTACAGTGAATGATGCAAGTTACAGTGGACAATTATCAATTTCTAACACAAAAAATAAATGAAATTAACTATATTTTTTAACTTCGATTCGCATCGTGTCTTTATTATTTATTGAATTATATTAATTATTTCAGATACATTAGTATTTTTAATCAATGATTATCCACTGTAGGTGGCAGTATTCACTGTTGGGTGATTTTCTCTAAATTTATTTATTTATGTAATTAATTTCGTAGAATAAAATTGTATTATAAAACGAAAATTTGATTTATTTCTAGCTTAAAAATTTTTGGAAGAAATTTAAAATTTATTGTGGGATTACTTTTAAATACTCAAACCAAGCCACAATTTTTTTTCTAAAGAGTTAAATTTTCAACCCAAAAAATTAATCTTCTATCAAAACAAATGGACTTTGAACCAAATAGATAAATTATGGACAAAAAAAAAATTTTTGATCCAAAAATAAAACAGTGATATTTTTATTGAAGAAGAGTAATTGTCAAACAAAGCAAACGTTTTTTTTATAAAAAATGCAAAATTTTACGAAATAGTTAAATTTTCAAAAAAAAGTGAATTTTTAACTAAAATGATGAATCTTTAACTAAAATGACGAATCTTTAATCAACTAGTTAAATTATGAACTAAAAAAATCAATTTTAAACCAAAAATAGAATATTATTATGTTCAGTAAAAAAATAATTTTCAAAAAAAAAGAAGTTTTAAAAAAGTATTTCAATTTTTGACCAAAGAGGTAAATTTTTAACTAAAATATGAATCTTTAATGAAAAAATAACGTTCCAACTAGATAGTTAAATTTTTAACCAGAAGGATGAATTTTAAACAAGAAAAATTAATTTTCAACCAAAAAAAAAGGTTTTTTTTTAACAGTCGAATTTGCGGCCAAAAATAAGAATCTTCAATCACAAAAAATTTTTTTTTTCTACCAGATAAAAAAGTAACAAAATACATAAATTTTCAAATTAAATAGTTGAATTTTTGACTGAAAAACTTAACTCTAAACCAAAAATACAATACTAAAATTTCTAGTGAAAAAATATTCATTTTCAACTACAGTGAATAAATTTTTAACAAAATATTTGAATTTTCTACCCTAAAAATAAATTTTAAATTAGGGTGATAAATCTTCAAACAAAAAATTAATTTTTACTAAATATTTAAATTTTCAACCAAAAAAAATCAATTTTAAATTAAAACAAATAAATTTGTAACCAAATATTTTAATGATTAACCAAAGAGATGAATTTTAAACTAAAATTATGAATTATTAACCAACTAGTTGAATTATCAACTAAAAATATCAATTTTAAACTAAAAATAGAATAGTATTATTTTCAGTGTAAAAAAAAAATTTTATAGAAAATAAAACGAATTTTTATAAAAGTATTTCAATTTTTAACCAAAGAGGTAAATTTTCAACTAAAATATGAATCTTTGATCAAAAAATAACGATTTAACCAGATCGTTAAATTTTCAACGAAAAGGATGAATTTTTAACGAGGAAAATTAATTTTCAACCAAAAAAAGGTTGTTTTTTTTAATAGTCAAATTTGCGGCCAAAAATGAGATTTTTCAATCACAAAGATTAATTTTCTACAAAAAAAATGTGACAAAATACATCAATTTTTAATTTAATAGTTGAATATTCGACTTAAGAACTCAACTTCAAACCAAAAATACAATACTAAAATTTTCATTAAAAAATATTAGTTTTCAACTGTAGTGAATGAAGTTTTAACAAAATATCTAAATTTTCTATCCCAGAAATAAATTTTGAATTCATATGATGATGAATCCTCAACCAAAAAATAAATTTTCATCAAATATTTTAATTTTCAACCAAAAAAATGAATTTCAAATGAAGACAAATAAATTTGTAACAAAATATTTCAATTATTAACCAAAGAGATGAATTTTAAACTAAAAGCATGAATCTTCAACCAGAAAATAAATTTTCAACCAGGTAATTTAAATTTTAACCAAAAAGATCAATTTTTATCCTAAAGCATTTATTTTCTACTAAAGAACATAAATTTTTAAAGAAATATTTCAATTTTCAATCAAATCTTCAACCTAACCATAAAATGAATTTTTACTAAATCGTTTCATGTTTGATCCAAAAAAATAAATTTTTAAAACAGAAAAGTAATTTTCTACCAAACAGATGAATTTTTACCCGAATAGTTCAATTTTTAACCAAAACAAAAAAATTTTTAAGAAAATATTTTTATTTTCAACTTAAATGATAAATCTTTACCAAAAAAATTATTTTTACCAAAATAATTTAAGTCTGAAAGAGAAAGATAAATTTTCAATCCAGAACACTAATTTTCTACCAAAAAATTAATTTTACTAAATAGTTAAATTTTTAACAAAAGAGGTAAATTGTTAGCCAAAAATAGAACAGTAAAATTGTTAGTAAAAAAATTAATATTCAACCAAAACAAATGAATTTTTAACAAAGTATATCAATTTACCAAATGCATAAATTTTTACCTAAATTGAGAATCTTCAACCAAGGAAATCAATTTTAAACGAAATAGTTTAATTTTCAACCAGAAAGATTAATTTTTAACCCAAAAAATTGATTTTAAGCCAAAAAAAAACGAATTTTTAACAAAATATTCGAATTTTCGAACAGAAATAGGAATTTTCAATTACAAAAATTAATTTTTCACAAAAAAAAGACAAATTTGAAAAATATACATTACTTTTCAATTGATCAGTTCAATTTTTGACTAAAAAAACTCAATTTTGAATGAAAAATAGATTAGTAGAATTCTTAATACAAAAAAAAATATTAATTTTCAACAAAACCGAATGAATTTTTGACTGAATATATAACTTTTCTACAACAGAGATGTTTTTTGAAACTAAAATTATAAATCCTGAACCAGAAAAAATTATTTTTCACCAAATATTTTAATATTTAACCAAAAAATGAATTTACAACCAAAAGAAATAAAGTTTAGACAAAATATTTCAATTTTCAACCACAAAGATGAATTATGAACTAAAATTATAAATATTTAAACAAAAAATGAATTTTTGATCAAATAATTCAAATGTGAGCCAAAAAGATGATTTTTCTACCAGGTAAATTAATTTTGAACCAAAACAGATAAATTTTGAACAAAATATTTCAATTAACAACCAAATGGATTAATTTTTTAATAAATTGGATAATGTTTAATCAGAACATGAATTATTAACTAAATAGTTTAAATTTTGAACCCAAAAATTATTTTTTCACCAAAATACATGAATTTTCCACTAAATAGTTGAGTTCGCCTCAAAAAATCAATTTTAATCCAAAATAGAATAGTGATATTTTCAGTTTAAACAAAATCAATTCTCTAAAATAACGAACGAATTTTTAACAAGAATATGAATTTTTGACTCAAAAAATAAATTTTCTACCAAAACAAATAAATTATCAACCAAATATATGATTTTTCGGATACAAATATCATTTTTGAATCGAAAATACAATACTAAAATTTTCAGTACACACAATTAATTTTTAACCAAGACAAATAATTTTTAACAAAATAATTTAATTATCAACCAATAAGATGAATTTGTAGCTATAATTATGAATCTTTGACCGAAAAATAAATATTTAGCCAAATAATTTATTTTCCAACTAAAAAGATGCATTTTCAATCAGAAAAGTAATTTTCAACCCAAAAATTTAATTTTCAAGCCAGACTAACGAGTTTTTATCAAAAGAAAAGAACTTTTAACAAAATATTTCAACTAATAACCAAAAAGATTAATTTATAACGATAAACATGAATATTTAACTAAAAAATGAATTATTAACCAAATAATTTAATTTCCAACCAAAAAGATGAATTTTCAACCTGAAAAATTAATTTTCAAACCAAAAATTTAATTTTTCAACTAAAACAAATCAATTTTCAATGAAATATTTCAGTTGTTAACCGAATAGATGAATTTCTAACAATAATCGTGAGTCTTCAACCGAAAAATGAATTTTCAATGAAACAATTTGATTTTCGAGCAAAAAGATGAATTTTCAAGGAGAGAAAGTAATTTTGAAACAAAACAAAAATCGAATTTTTATTTAGATATTTCAAATTAAACCGAAGAGATTAATTTTCGACAACAAAAATTAATTTTTAACCCAGAAAATTTATTTTTAATAAACAAATTTTCAACCAAATAGTTCAATTTTTAACTAAAAATAAGAAATTTTGATCGCGAAAATTAAGTTTTGGACAGAAAAGACAAATTTTTAATAAAAAACATCAACTTTTAACAAAATAGTTAAATTTTCTAATAAAAAATCAGTTTCGAAGCAAAATCGAATAGTAAAATTTGCAGTGAAAAAAAAAATTTTTAACTAAATCAAATGAAGTTTTAAACAACAATTTCAATTATTAACCTGAGATATAAATTTTTAACCAGAATCAGGAATGTTCCACCAAAAAATTTAATTTTTAAATAAATGATTAAATATTTAAGTAAAAAAATTAATTTTTCACCAGAAAAATTAATGTTCAACCAAAACAAACCAATTTTTGACAAATTATTTTAATTTGTACACAAAGAGATAAATTTCCAACTAAAATTATAAATCTTGCACAAAAAAAAGAACATTTAACCCAAATAGTTGAATCTGCAACCAAAAATAAAAAATTTTAACCTCAAAAATAACTGTTCTACTACAAAAAAAGAATTTTCAACAAAATACCTGAATTTTCGACTAAAATATCAGTTTTGAACCCGTAATAGAATAGTAAAATTTTTAGTACGAAAAATTAATTTTTAATCGAAACAAACGAATTTTTCACAAAAACAAATAAATTTTGAACAAAATATTATAATTATAAACCAAACAGATGAGTGTACAACGCTAATTAAAATCTTCAACCGAAAAATAAATTCTTAACCAAATAATTTAATTTTCAACCAAAACGATGAATTTTCAACCAGGAAAATTAGTTCTTGTACCAAAAATTAAATTTTGAACTAAAAAAAAACGAATTTTTGATTAAAAACAAATTAATTTTCAACAAAATATTTACATTATGAAGCAAACAGATTAATTTATAACAATAATCATGAATCTTTAACCGAAATAGGAATTTTGAACGAAATAATTTAATTTGTAACCAAAAAGATGAATTTTCAACAAGAGAAAGTAATTTTTAAACAAAAAAAAAGTCTAATTTCAAGCAAAATTTTTGAATTTTTTAACGAAAGAGATGAATTTTCAACTAAAATCATGAATTTAAAAAAAAAATTTAATTTCAATACAAAGAGTTTGATTTTTAAGGAAAAATCAACAATTTTCGTAACGAAAATTAATTTTCTACCAAAAAAGACCAATTTTTAACAAACTACATGAATTTTCAACAAAATAGTTTAATTTTTAACTAGAAGGAACATGTTTTAACCAAAAAAAGAATAACAAAATTTTCAGTACAAAAGATAATTTTCAACCTAAACAAATAATTTTTTAACCAAATAGTTCAATTTTTAATCAAAGATATGAATTTTAAACCAAAATGTTGAATCCTTAAGCAAAAAATGAATTTTTAACTGAATAGTTGAATTTTCAACCAGGAAAATTGATTTTCAACCAAAACAAACAAACTAAAATGAAGAATCTTTAACCAAACAATGAACTTATGACCAAATAGTTGAATTTTTGACTAAAAGTTAGCATTTTTAAAAATGAAAATTAATTTGCTGCCAAAAAAAGACAATTTTTAACAAATCAATTTGCAATTAAAAATTTTTGACTGAAAAGCCCAATTTTGAATTTAAACTAGAATAGTCAAATTTTTAGTTAAAAAAAAATTTATTTTTAACAAAACCGAGTGAATTTTTATTCAAATATTTTAATTATCAACCACAAAAATGAATTTTGTGTTAAAACTATAGATGTTTGACAAAAACATCAATTTTTATAAAATATTTAATTTTCAACAAGAAAAAAATGAATTTTTGAACTAGAAAATTAATTTTTAAACAAAAAGATGACTTTTCAGCTAAATAGTTAAATTTTTAACCAAAGAGTGTAATTTTCTATCAAAAATACGAATTTTCAGAATAGTTAAATTTTTAACCAAAGAGGTAAATATTTTGCTAAAATGATAAATATTTAACCGAAAAATGTATTTTTAATCAAAGAGTATAATTTTCAACCTAAAACAAAGAATTTTTAACAAAATAGTTGAATTTCAAGCCAAAGTGATGAACTTTTAAATAAAATGATGAATCTTTGAACAAAAAATCAATTTTTAACAAATAGTTAAGTTTTTAGCTAAAAATAAGAATTTTCAATTACTAAATTTAATTTTCTACCTAAAAGACGAATATTCAACAAAATGAATGAATTTTTAATCAAATAAATTTTAATTTAACAATAAAATAGATAAATTTTAATCTAACAATAAAATAGATTAATTTTAATTTAACATTGAAATAGTTAAATTTCTAACCAACAATGCAATTGTCATATTTTTAAGTATAACATTTATTTTCAACAATAAAAAAATTATTTTTTTGTAAAAAGGACGAAATCTCAACAAAATAACCAAAAATAACCAAATCATTTTTAACTGAAATCAACCAAAAAATTAATTTTTAACAAAGTGGTTAAATTATTCACCAAAGAAATGAATTTTCAACTCAAATGATAAATTGAAAAAAAAGAGGGTGTAGGAGAAAAATTGTGAAGCTTGCAATAAATAAAATAGGAATTTTGATCATTGATAGTCTAAAGAATAATACTTCAAATAAACACTTAAGTTTTTTTTAATATTTTAAAATATGAGCTTAGGAAACTGAAAATGTGGCTTAGAACGTGATGCTAATTTTTTACTTTAAATTTTGTTATTTTGATCCTGAAATTAAAATAAATTCTTGAAAAAAATAAAATCAAATCATATTTTTCTATCCCTAATTTTAAATTAATTTTAAAAATTTTCTATAGTCCACAAGATTTGCAAGATAATCATCGTTAGTTAAAACTTCCTCAAATATTTTTAGAATACAATTTGTTTAAAATGTATCGAATTTAACATAAATTGTTATAAAAAGATTTCTGTCATTATCTAACTTGACGCAATAAATAAGAGAAGTTTGACCTAGAACATGTTGATCATGAAAACCACACAGAGATGTATTGTTCAACCAAAGTTTCGCAAAAAATAACTTAAAAATCGAGCATTATTTAGGTTATATTTTATAAAATAAAAAAAAATTTTACACTTTGCAAAAATTCAAGTCAAATTTAAAAAAAGGCATTTTTTAATGCCTGACCAATGTCAAGCATATGACACTAATCCCATATTTAGAACCACACACATTTTTTTTATTCTTGTCAAATATTTTTTCTGGCATTAATAATGTATGGCATGGTAATACAAATGACAATGAAAACAGTCGTTATTTTTACCTTAACTCCCAAATATTTATAGACAGAGATAAGATAATTTTCTCCACTCG